>JARJDS010033091.1:1810302-1858090 GCA_030264155.1 Atheta pasadenae | reverse complement strand
ATGAATGGCCCTCCAATGGGTCCCAATGGTCCAATGGGACCGCAAATGATCCCCAGTCCTAACGGTCCCGGTCCAATGCATGGTGGACCCATACCAGGTCCAATGCAAAGTCCTTTAGGTAATATGGGTCCATCCCCCGGAATGCCCGGCCCAATGCAAGGCAATGGCCCTATAAACGGACCAATGATGAGTCCGATGGGCGATATGAGACCTATAAATAACGGCGGGCCTATGGGTGGACCCATCCACAGTCCTCACAACCCAATGAACGGTCCCATGCACAGTCCACACCACAATCCTATGAATGGCCCAGGCAATGGGCCTGGGGGTCCAGGTCCTGGACCTGGGCCTGGACCAGGCCCACCTGGTGCAATGAACGGTATGTCGTCACCCATGGGTAATCAAATGAACGGCATGGGGCCGGGCAATATGAATCCCATGGGCGGACCACCAAATCCTTGTAATATGAATCACAATTCAGGAAATGGTAAATTTAAAAAATTAAAAAAAAAGAAACAAAAAAATAATATTTTTTTTTAAATTCAGGACCCATGAATAATAATTTTATGATGCCTATGAACAATATGTATCAGAAACCTATGCCAGTGAGTGCAGGCAAAATTTATCCTGCTGATCAACCTATGGTGAGAACTAAAGCGTTTGATGTTATAACCTGAAATACATTTGATTCATTGTGGTTTTAGGTGTTTAACTCACAGAATCCTAACGCTCCGCCGATTTATCCTTGCGGTGTTTGCCATAAAGAAGTTCATGATAATGATCAAGCAATACTATGTGAGAGTGGATGCAATTTTTGGTTCCATAGGTAAGTAAATTCGACTTTTATCTAAATAAAATAAAAAAATCCTAACCTAATGTATAAAAAATTATGGTCAAATCAAAAAAAAATTTGTGAGCTCTATTTTGTTTTTCCTCTCAGTTTGCTTCCCAAACAATTAAAACGATTTTATTTTGTTTTTGTAGAGCTTGCACGGGATTAACGGAAGCGGCCTTTTCGATGTTGACGAACGAGGTGTACGCGGAGTGGGTGTGCGACAAATGTCTCAACTCTAAAACCATACCGCTCGTTAAATTCAAGCCATAACACATATTCATTGTAAGATTAAACAAAATTTAGAAACAACTCGAATAAATGAAAAAAATCGAAAAAATTTCAGGGATAAAATCACACAAAACAAATACAACAAAAATTTGATGGTTAAAAATAAAAAAAATATTGAAAGACTGAATTAATATTAATAGAAACATTTGTACAAACAATTGATTTAAATTAAAACAAAACAAGTACATCACAAGGACCAAAATTTATAAATTAATGTCTTTCATCTTCTACGTAATTTAATTTTTAAATGTTTGATTTTTATTTAATTTAAAGCGCTTTCTGTTCGGTCGCACATTTGTACAGTATGGAATTACGATACGATGTAAATATATTTAGTTAATTAAATTTCGTCGATGAATGTTTCTGCACGAATTGATGAGGTTATGGCTTGAATGTCTCGCGTCTAATAAAATCAAAAATTAATTATAGCACTTGACTATCGTCAATTAACGTCGTTAGAGTAAAAAGAATCGAATGCCTTATTTGTCAGCAAATAAAAATGATGAACAGTTTCTAAAGCGCAACAATACCAGTGATAATAATTATTGCATGCAACCAATTAGTATCATTTTGAGAATACACGACATAGATAAGGTTTTTAGCCTTTGTATAAAGTTATTAATTAATAAAATTACATTAAACTATGCTTTTGTGGTGTTTCGTTTGTGACATAACCTTAAAAATTGAATTTTACCGCTACAATGCAAATCAATCAATAAAAAATGACCATAATCTTTTATGCATACTACAATTACTTGTATAAATAGTATATAAGGGTGTCTTACCTTATTTCGGGTGGTTGGTAGTTATTCTGTTGGGTTTTCACTTAAAATTGTTGAGAATAATAAAATTAATTGAACACAGTTCGCACTTTAAATGTACGCAACCAGTCATACACCAAATCGAGGCCTCAGAAGTGACGTATAAACAACTTTTGTTTTTTTACAGTGTTTGGTTCCACCGCTTACTATTTTATTTAGTTTTCGGTGTTTTACTGTTATTAATTTAAAAAATATTGTTTGTTATTTATAGAGGATGTGTGGGATTGACCGAAGCTGCCTTTAACATGTTGCTTTCCGAGGTGTTCGCCGAATGGGTATGCGACAAATGCCTCCAAACGAAGAATATACCTCTGGTGAAGTTCAAGTCGTAGCGTGTGAAGACGCGATAATTCGAAGAATCAAGATCTCCTCAATATTAATTAATGATTTTAAAAATATTTTTCTTACATCTCGATATCACACAAAGCAAACAAGTAAGTTACACACAAAACAATTGCTTGCGTTGTGTGCGCATGCGCAGGACAAACAAAATGAAGGACAATGAATGATTTTTAAAGAGCCTTTTGTATAAAGTTACAATAAATAATTACATTTTCATAAATTAAATCGTTGTATGTTCATCTTAATACTTTGGCCCCTCAATTTTGGCCTGTCTTGGAATGTTTTACATTACATTACTATACAAAAAGTATTCGTATAAATATTAATAGTAAAATGACATGGATTTGTCATGTAAACGATTCAAAATTCATTTTTTGTTGTGGTACCAAGTATCACAGTTTATAATTCACTCTGTACTTGAAGTACGAGGAATAGAACAACGTAGGAATTTATCGCCATTTTTAATTTAAAATTAATTTGTTTTAAATACTACCCTTAAGTTTAAGTACCGGCCAGAGTAAAAACACTGCACCGGTAAGGTAAGTTATTTTAGCACCTACAGACCAGAATGCAATGCTTGCAAAAATTGGTCCTACTGCTCTCGCCAAGGCTCCCAATGACCGAAAAATGCCCATTACAGTACCTTTTTGTTGCGCAGAACCAAACTCCGACGCCATTGTTGTCATACACGGCACAACCATTGCAGTAGCTATACCAAACATTAACCATAAATAAAAAGTAAGTTTATCAAAAAAAAATTAAGGTTATACTTACAAATTGCGTATAATAAAAGCCCCAAATATAAAACGTAAACATTTGTAGCAATGCCTACGAAAACATAACTCGGAATAATAATCCATAACCCACGCACAGCGGTGGATTTATTATTTTCCGGTTTAAGTCGACGAGTATAACCTCCTTGCATCAGCGCCATTGTGATTCCGACGAAGAAAAACATCCAACCTTGCTGCATACTCGTATAATTGAACACGTGATGCGTTAAAAACGTTAAGGTAAACTCTAAACCACTGTAGATAAACAAATAAACGAAATAAACAAGCCCTAACTTTTGTAATTGTTTTTTATCCGAAGGTTTAAGGTCGGTTACTGTTGTAAACCGAAAGATGTCGCGTATGTCGAGTAAAGCTTTCGCGTTATCGAGTGATTTCCATAACGATTTAGCACGTTTTTCCTTTAAATCACACAACATTTAATTAGAAAACAAATAATTAAGGTTATAATGTGAATGTTTAAAGTTTAAACTTACTTTTGGTAAACTTTCTTTGAAGAAAAACACAAAAAACAACAAATCGGCCACCGCCAAAAATATGGCAAACATGGCAGGTACAATGAACCAGTTTCCGGTTTTGGTTTTAGCCCAAACAGCAAAACCAGCGCCGATTAGTGGACCAATAATGAAACCCAATGAAAATGCAATACCTACTAATGCCTATAATAAAATAACACAAAATAGTTTTCAGTTATTACTTTATTTCTAAAGTTTTAACTTACCATACCAATTCCTCGAGTTTTCATTGTTGTAACATCAGTTATAATAGCCATACTTAAAGAAACATTGCCTTTACTTAAGCCACCAATGAATCTTGCGAGAATAAACAGTGCAAAATTGTTTGACAGTGCCCAAAGTATGTAAGATGAAGTAATACCTAACTAAAATAACAAACAATCATTAGTTAGTGAAAAATAATTGGAAGTAAAGTTTGAACTCACCAAACAACCAATCATAACATTTTTTCTTCCCAAAACATCTGAAATGCCTCCAATAATTGGTGAAGCAACAAATTGTAAAAAACTAAACATAGATCCAAGAAAACCACCAAACAACACTGAATTGAACTTATCAGGAGCACCAACTAGTTCTTGAAAGAAACTTATCTTGTTTGACAGCCAGGAATACAGCCCCAGAGAGTCATTTGTTTTGTAATGATCCAAAAGTGATGGTAATAGAGGTAAAATCATTGTGAATGCAAGTAAATCCAAAAGTAAAGATACAAATATCACATATACAGTTGCATTGACTTTTTCTTTTGTTTCTGGTTTAAGTTTTTTGCTAGTTTCTTCTGTTTCAGACGCCATCATTTAATTTTTGAAATTTGTAAAGCTGCTATGCTGGTTCACATTCACTAGTTGTTGTAATACTGAAGAGTAAAGTAGTGAAAAGGAAACGAAATCACATGTCACGTTCGCCTAACGGGAGTATAATACTTGTAGAGCATGTAGAAAGCACTTTCTAATTTTTATGTTTAAATATCTTGATCTGGTATGAAGAATCAGTATGTGAAGTATAGCAGGTATGGCAAGGGGCAGAGTGGAATGGCATACCGGTTAAACGACCTACAAAAGTTTCGATTTTAATTCCACGTTTCGTTACGAATTTACCAAAATACAAACCTTAGTAACAAAAAGCGATAAACATTTAAACGACGACTATTGTCGTTAGTGGAGTGGGCATTATCTGTTAATGATAATTTAAAGATATTACATGATGGCCACTCCTTTGGTAAATTTATGAGCGGATTTCATTTATGTGATTGGATTTGTGCTCTTGGTTGTAGTTGGCTTTGCGCACAACGCGCACAACCACAGCGCACAACCTTGAAGTAGTTTGACGTTTGTTTTGACATATTGACACTTACTGACACTTACACAGCTGATACGATGCTGCGCGAAGTGTTACGAACAGTTACGAAGCTCAAACGAGTGCGAGTGCCGCACTACTACTAACACACACCGACTAGTGTACGTATTCACGCAGAACCTGCGTGCAGCCTGCGTGTGTAGCAGTGAAGCATAAGAGCGATAAGAGCCGATAAGAGCAGTGCAGGATCGCATCGTAGGCAACTGCATACACGCTAAATGCGATGTTGCACGAAGCGCTATTTAATTGTTTAAGGTTTAATTCAATTGTTGTAATTTGCATTTTATTGTTAATCAATTATGTTTTAATTGATTTTAACATTTTTAATGGTAATCTTTAGTATAAAAATATCCCGCTGGATGTCGCTTACGTGTCATGATTTTTAATTCTGTCAAATTATACAAAATCAAAGATAAAACTTAATAAAACCCCAAAAAATGTAAAATTTAAGTATCATCTACCAAAGTAATGTTTATTGTTTGGATAAATTGTCTTTCAACGTGCTATTTTCTAACGGTTAACATATTGTTTAATGTTGTATCAATATGAACGTTGTTTTTATAAAAATTATTACTCTGGTCGATTGTGTTGATCCTAATTATTTTGTTCATAAATCGTGACCGTTATACTTGTTATATAAGTAAGTATTGTTTGATTGTGTAAAAACTAATTAACACCAACATTAATATACTTAATGTGAACGAGGGAACGTTTTAGATCGATTCGTGTCGAATGCAATCAAGTTAGTCATGTGGGTACCGCATCAATCAATTAGTGTGGAATTGCAATCAAAGTAAAACGCATTCTTGCCGCGAGCTTCTGCCGCGAGACAATCAAAAGCGGATTATTGCAGTCATTTGCAGCACGAAGCGGCGAGTTCGGTGAAAACGCGAGCTCACTCGAAGCTGCTTCTCGCTAGGAATCGGAGTCGTGCGGCGAGCGCGGTCGAATGTGGGTCGTTCACGTCGAAAGCGAAGTGTTGAAGTTGAAGCCAAAACACGACGACGACACAACACGAATCAGCAGGTACAGCAGGTCATACAGCAGCCAGGCTGTTGTAGTAACCCAGCAGTGATTTACGTTTGTATTTGAAGAAGACTCTGCGGAGCGGTGGTGTTAAGGGTGGTTTGCCGTGATTTTTTTTGATCAATCAATGTCCGAAAACATCGAAGTGCACACGCTGCACTCTGCCAAGGCGAATATGATGGGAATCTACGAAGGCCCCGTGACAGACCCAGCTTCGGCCAACAAGGTACACACACAAAACATTTCTTTCTTTTTGGTGGGTTGTTGTGTTTGGCGGTGGTGTTCTAACACCAAAAACATTGTTTCATTATTGTGACATTGTCTGACATTGCTTCTTAATTGTAAGTACTTTTACACCACAACTTAAGAAGTTTGTTTGTTGTTTTTTGGTCGAAGTCTACCAGACGGTGCAAAATAGTGCGAATTAGAACAACGAGATATAAACTACGATGTTGGATTCCGACCAAAAATCTCTGAAATTCAAGTTTATCAATTCATTTTCTGCCGATTATTTTTGCAAGCCAAAGCAAAGCAAAGCAGAGCAAACACAGGCGTAATACGTTAGAGTTTGTTAGTACCCTTTTCTTGCACTCTGCCCCTTTTTCGCCCACCGATCATTAGGTAACTAACATAAACATCCATTTGTCTTTATTTGTTTTGCTCTAACCTAAAATCTAGCAAATTCCAATTAGTGCGCTGAGGTACGATTCAAACAAAACAAAATCGATGATTGCCGACAACGTCGACCGCCGACCGCACACGATTTGTGTTTGAGATTCCTTTTTAGTGATTGTCATCTTTATTTTTTCGCTACTGATGATTAAATTCGGAGGTAATACGCCTGTCGTCCCTGGAGTGATTACGCCGATTACATAAACTGATAACACATCAGCTTCAGTTGAATTGTTTTTGTATGTTTTGTGATTATGCGAATGACGTACTTCAGTAGTGGTATCCTAGTGTGCTAGTGCGAATGAGGAGAACACGTAGGAAAAGAAAGAACATTTTTGAGTGGAAAACACCAAAACAGAATACACGAGGGAAAATGGTAATGTGTTACGGTTACATTTCATTAAGTATTAATAGAATTTTCGAGGAGTACCATTCGAGGAAAACAATTATGATGGAAAAATTTAAACGTTCAGCTTAATATTTACTTATGTTCAAGATAACGAAATTAAAATAAGTTTTATGTGCAGTACAAGTGGTGCCCTCAACCTACAAACATGAAAATTATTTTAAGGTTATATTGAAGATTTTTGAACAAAACATGATTAGTAACACTTATATTTATGTTTTTGTATTAAAAAAACATACTAAAATACACTTTCTGTGTGTTTTCTATTTAATTTTTGAGGTATTCCCCTAAACCAGTGCATTGTATCCATAAAATGTCACTACAATAAATTGTAGGTTAGGTTCCATTTAATTATAAATATCACTTTTTGCTATTTTAATATAAAAATTTCAACGTTTACATTTTCTTATCATGTTAAGCGACGAAATAAAAACAAAAGTAAATATTTCTCATGCGTCGCAAGGTCAAAACCAACTAAAACCAAGTTGTTATTAACAACATTACATCATTAAACTAAAAACTAAATGTTTAGATATTTGCGTTATTAAAATTGCGTTAATTAGGTCGCCATAACTCAACACAATGCTAATTGATGCTAAATAAAAAATAAGATGCGAAACTTGTCATTTCGACATATGCGTACTCACGAATATTTAATACGCTGTGTGCGTGCGTGCTTGCCACATCATGTCATAATAAAAATTAAAACAAAACTCGATTTGTTCGTATCTGCTCCTGCTCCTGCTCTTTGATGTAATAACAAGCAGAAATGATTGTTGTGTTGTAAACTATAATCAAATGTCACGTGTTTGTTTTGTTCTTTCTAACAAACAAAAGCGGGATTCAATTGTTTTCTGTCTCGTGTCTGTGTTTGTGTGAACTTTTGTCGTTTTTCAACTGTTTTTCAATCTTACTGGTGTCTTACTGTGTAAATGTCATTTAATGTTGTTCATTTAATACATGATTCATTTATTTAAGGGCTTGGAGGGTGCGAATAGCTTCGTCGGTCAAAGAAAATTGGTAAGATACATGTTTTGCGTATCAAAGATGTATGCTTTACCAACTTACTTAACTTTGTACGACCAAATCTCTATCTGATAAAAGTAAAAGAAAGATTTGTACAAACATAACCTGCAAATGTTGTCTGGAATTGAAATTTTCGGAGAAATTACCTCAAAGTAGTTTTGTGTGTGTAGAACGCATGCTTTCTATGCAAATTAGTGATTTCTTTGATTATTATATTGAATGTAGTTGCTATCTTTTTATTTATGATTTGCACACTGGTTGTTTTGATTTTGAGTGCGCTTATTAGTGACTTATGATTTGATCTATATATTTCAATGACCAAAATACGCTTTTTTTCTTGATTGAGTTTTCCATGTTCGCTCATTGTCATTCAGGGACTTGCTGGTGTGTTTTGGAGTGAAGTGAGCGGGCGAGCTTTGCAATTATCGCTCGAATGTATCGCTCGTAATTGATTACAAAACATAGAACATAGTTTAGTTTATAGATGTTGAAATTATCTATATATTGATGTGTCATGTACGTGGATGGTTAATTCAATTACTGGTTTTAGGACAATAAAACTTCAGGAGCTTTAAAGAAATCAAGTCGATATCGCAGTCGGTCTTTATCGGCTTCGTCTACAGATTCCTACAGTTCAAGTAAGTTTTTTAAAAGAAATAAGTGAAATTATTTATAATTAATTACTTTAGCGTTTTTACGCATGTGTTTACGTTTTTATTTAAATTGCAAGGTTAAATAGCTCGACAAAACAATTGTTTTGTTTTTATTTTGAACATTTGGTTGCCTATAGTGAGTGGTTGGTGGCAATTGCGATGCATTTGTGTGATTTACATTATTTTCTCTTTCGCATCTCGTTGTTGTGGTCAAATCATACAAACCATCAGCGCACATAAACTGAGATTATTTCTAGCTTCTTGTACAGGAAGCAGTTCGGAAGAAGATGACATTTCGCCGCGCGAGAAGATCCAAAAGAATTCCGCCGGCAGCGTAGACTTTTGCGTGCGAAATATCAGCCAGCATTTGTTTGGGCGGCGCGAAATTGAGATCGCCGAGCAGGAAATGCCTGGAATTATGGCGTTGCGTAAGCGCGCCGGTGATGATAAACCGCTGAAGAACGCAAAGATCATCGGATGTACTCACATTAATGCACAGACGGCCGTCCTTATTGAAACTTTAGTAGATCTTGGTGCTAGTGTACGTTGGTCAGCGTGTAATATTTATTCAACTCAGGTATACACAGTTTACTAAACATAACCAAACATAACCTAAATTGTAATTGATGTTTAGAATGAAGTCGCAGCAGCTTTAGCTGAAGCCGGTTATCCTGTTTTCGCCTGGCGTGCTGAAACTGAAGAAGATTTCTGGTGGTGTATTGATAAATGCATCAACGCCGAGAATTGGCAACCTAATATTATTTTAGATGATGGCGGCGATGCGACACACCTCATGTTAAAAAAATACCCTGCCATGTTTAAAATGATCAAAGGCATCGTTGAGGAGAGCGTCACGGGTGTTCATCGGCTTTATCAGTTGTCCAAAGCGGGCAAATTAAGTGTTCCTGCTATGAATGTCAATGATTCGGTTACTAAAACAAAGTTTGATAACTTGTACAGTTGCAGAGAGTCAATTATTGATAGGTACAACATAATCCAACTTAACATAACCTAGAAAATTATTTTTTTTAGTTTGTTTGCCGTTTTTAGTAATTTTTACATGTTTGTCGATAATTACAATTGAATTATTGATTGTTTTTTATAGTTTGAAGCGTTCCACCGACGTCATGTTCGGTGGGAAGCAAGTAGTCGTTTGTGGCTACGGTGAGGTTGGTAAAGGATGCGCTCAAGGGTTGCGAGGAGTGGGTTGTATTGTGTATGTCACAGAAATCGATCCGATTTGTGCATTACAAGCCAGGTTTGTACACAAAACCGCATTTTTTCCCTTTATTTTCACGCTAAACCTTGTTATTATCAAGTGTTTTGTTTGTATGCTGTTTTTACACTGTTTTTGTTGGTTGTTTATGCAACCCTCTATACTTTATTGATTAAAGTACCGTTTTCTTGTAAATAAAGCATGGACGGTTACCGTGTGGTAAGATTAAACGAAGTTATACGCAACGTGGACATCGTCATCACTGCTACTGGTAATAAAAATGTCGTGACGCGCGAGCACATGGATAAAATGAAGAGTGGATGCATCGTTTGTAATATGGGGCATTCAAATACTGAAATTGATGTCGTAGGTTTACCGATCGTTATTAATACTTTGCTTTTGTTTAATTGAAAAAAAAACTAACTTACAGAATAGCTTACGAACAACAGATTTAACTTGGGAAAAGATACGGTCCCAAGTTGATCACGTGATCTGGCCGGACGGAAAACGAGTGATACTTCTCGCTGAAGGCCGCTTGGTGAACTTGAGTTGTTCTAGTTTGTCGTCCTTTGTCGTTTCGATTACGTCGGCGACGCAAGCGTTGGCTTTAATTGAGTTGTTCAACGCGCCACCAAACAGATACAAGTCTGATGTGTATTTGTTACCGAAAAAAATGGACGAATACGTGGCAACGTTGCACTTACCAACGTTTGATGCGCATCTTACTGAATTATCGGACGATCAAGCTAAATATATGGGACTTAATAAGGCAGGACCATTTAAACCTAATTATTATCGGTAAGTTACATAACCAACAAAAAAGCACACGCGTAGAAACAAAGTGTGGTTATGTAATACGAATATTTAATTCTCTAATTTCTGTGTTTGTTTCTTTACAGATATTAGCATAGGCTTATTGATAAGTCTGCGACGCAGGTAGCGGGCTTTGAGTCTCCATTTGTTTTATACTCGGACGATAACTAAACTCAATCTCAACTCAACATGGTAATCAAAAACACACAAATAAAAAAAACATGACGTGCGCTTGGTCGAAAACAAATGACGAACAACCCAGCTGGATTGCCGCTCACCTATTGTTGTTACTTAATGGCTATAAGAATACAAATAACTTAATTAATGTAAGGTACGGTTGAAACTTAACCTAAAAAAAATTGAAAACAAAACATAAAGAGTGACACATAAACAAGCAGAAAACAGGGTGGAGTCCTTTCATGCCTCACGAAGGATTTCTTTCTTTCAATTTCAAAGACGCGTTGTTACAATGTAAATAATTAACCATTAGTTTTGTACCTTGAGAACACGTGTCCAAGATGGCGGCGATAAGAAATGAACGCAAACCAAACAACCAATCATGAATTTATGAATAAAATGAATTAAAGATAAAAGGATGTACGATGTGTGAGCAGTTTGAGGTGTTAAGCTAATAGGTAGACGAACTGTAGAATCCAATTTAGACGCTTTGTAAATTATAAATTACGTGACTCATCAACGCATGCGCATTAAGTGCAGGTGCAGCTTTAAAAGACTGCCAATGTTAGTACCGAACAGAAAACAAAAGAAAACAAAGTGATCGTTATAATTGTTACGTTTGTAATAGTCCATAATGTTAGATGTTTTATTAGTTTTCGACTTACTCAACACACGAAACACTAAAACAACAAAACGATTTTAGTTTGACAATTAGTTAGTTCGTTACTAACTGATGTGTATTAACTAATTAGGATGACAAATTACTACAAACTAGGGTTCCTTAGATGAAGAAAACAATGCCAACTGCAAGCAAGCAAGATTGTTATGCAAAGTTATTACATTACTACATGTACAGGTTATGTTTGGTCAACAAAATCATTTGTTTTTTACGCTAAACGAGCGCATGTGTAGGTTATCATTAAAATGTTGCTTTATTTAGTTGAATTATTTCTTTTTGTTGAAGCAAAGCTTTAGTTCAATGTGACGTCACAATGTTGGGAGTTTTCTCGAAAATAGTTAGCCAATTTCCTAGAATTTAGTTTTGTTTCATGTCGATATATTCATTATATATTAGTAATTATGTTGTGAGATTAATTAATTAACAAAATGGTATATTTTGTTCGGAATTGTGTTGTATAACGATTTGGTGATTGTAATTTGTGTCCAGGCCTAAGTTGTAATTTGATCAAATTCGTTGCGTTGACGCATTCGTCATTAATCTGTCAGTATTTTATTGTAAAGTATTTACTGTTATTATTCGTTTATTGTTTGGTGACAAGAAAAAACATGTTACTATGAAATAAATACTTAAAAAATTATTTGCTAGTTTTATGGTCCGCCAAAATGGCGGATAAACATGAACATAACCCTAAAACTGAACTAATTGGACGCGCGACGTTTTGTTTGTTTAGTTTGTTTTGTTTGAAATTCCGCTTGTCGCTTAAGTATTTCCCGATAAATCTGAGCTTCACTCCAACCCTGTTGCCGCCATTCTTGTATAACCCTCGGAAAAGACGGATCGGTCAAATCAGAATCGTTCATAACCACTGATGACCCACGAGTTGCAGCATTACTAACATTAAGTTGAGACGATGGAAAACTGTGTCTTCTTAAAGATCTTGGTGATTTGCTTTTGCTCGATTTTGACAGCGTAGATTGTTTTTTGAGGTTAGAGGCCATTGCAGATGTACTAGTTGGTGCCGTAGTTATTGTTGAATGACTCCGTAGATTTTTAATGAAATTACCATCAGATTCAGCTTGATGTTCTTCAGGTAGTTCCGCGTAATCTGTCCGTGGAACCGACTTAACTTTAGGTCTAGGATTTGGCCTACCTTCCAACTCTTCAATGGCTTGTAACGCAGGTTTATAGGGTTTACTAGCTTCAATTCGAGCATAAGTACTCATTAACTTTTCTAAATCTTGCGGTGTTTGCACTTTTTGAAATCCTGGAGTCGGTGGTTTCCTAACTCCAAGCTTTTTTGGAGCTTTCGGAGTTTTTGTTGTTAATCCACGTTTCTTCTTTGAAACACCTGAAGGTGATCCAAGTCCTAAATCTGATTTTAATCTACTGGGTTTAGTTTTATCTTTTGGAAGCTTAGGTGGCGGATTACCACACGGCATAACCTCCAAACTTAAACAAGGAACTAAATCTGGTGGTTCTTCTTCAACAATCAAATCTAATTTCCCAACTACCTTACAACTATCAACAAATTTCTGTTGTTCCAAGTGCTCCAACTTTTTTTGTTCCAAATCGGCTTTACTACACAACTCATCTGGCAACACAGGTTTAGTCCTAACCTTATCTTGAAGCTCTACATCTTCTTTATGAACACTTAGACTACTCTGGCTAGAAATACTAGGAATGCTTGTATTACTCACAACTTGATTCTTTGTTTTACTGGCAAAAGCCGCCCTTAAATTCTGAACAGTACGTTCAAAACTACTTATAGGTTTTTGTAGGTTAGGACTTAACTCCTGTGAAGTATCCACAACCTCAGAAGCCTCAAAAACCATATCACCTTCACCCATAGATCCCCTCATCATCCAATCCTCATTATCTGAACTTGTACTAGTCCCAGCAACCGAAGTTACACTCGAATAATTCTTCATATCAATATTCTGGTGACTCAAAACGCTCTTTTTACGTTGATATTTAATACAAGGACTAACACCAACATCACGTTTCTCTATAACCTTCAAACCTTTACCTTTAACACTTTTGTGGTGAGTACCAACGTCAACCATTTTGGAATTACATTGAATCCCAATGCCAACTTGTTGTCCCACAAAACTCCGATCAGTATTAACACCAATTTCACTAAATGAATGCTGAATACCAATATTGGAAGTGACCTTCTCCAATAGTAAATCATCAGTTATAGTACATTTATCCAAAGTATCAATAACATATTGTGTTGATTTACTTCGTAACCTCACTTTCGATGCAGCTTTTGTTAGTTTTTGCGTAGTTTGTGTACTGAAATCCATCGAATCTAACCTAGAATCACTCCCAACCAATTTATTAATCATTAATGGAGTCATTTGTATCGATTTTGTTTGATTGTCAACCGGAATTGGGGTTATCTGCGTTGATATCGTGTTAGTTTGTACTTTTAAACTTTGCACCCTAGTTGAACTAGGTAAACTAGTTAAACTACCAACATCTTTCATTCTGACCTGTTTAGAAGCTTCTATAGATAAATCTTCTTTAGAGTTCGATGCTTTTATATTCCTCGCACACCGAAAAACATACTTAACTGTTTGGTAAGCTTCAACCAAACTTACAAATCTCGGTTTCTGTGTTTTGTCTTGTTCTTCCATTAAAAGTTTAGCGATTTCTATAGAAATCAAAGCTTGTTCATCAATAGTTGGTACATAAACATCAACATCATCGTTTAATTTCTTTAAACAATCTTGCGATAAAGTTATCCCATCATTTTCTGGTTTATCATCATGAAGTCCTAGTAAATCATTCGAAGATATTGATGATTCCGACGTTGCCAATAGTTGTTCTTCTTGTGTAACCATTTTAAGGTTATGTTGAGTAACAGGCATAGTATTTAGTTTTTGGTTAACCTCACTTGTGGTACTGACATGATAAGTGTCACATTGTTGTGGTACGTTTGGGACGTCAATACTCTTCAACCAACTCTCAACTTTAACCAAGTATTTAGCTGGATCACTATCACTTTGTAAAAACCGTGGTGTACAAATTTTATCAGGGTCAGGATTGCTAAGATTATTGAGGTTATTAATGTCCACATCTTCATCCCCACTCTGCTGCAAATCTTCATTAGAAGGTTCTAAACTTAATAAATCATAACAAGTGTTTGGTTGTTTACCAATTGTCGGTGTTTGTTTCTTTAAAGACGTTGTAACACCTTCGAAACTAATAGCGCCATCTCTTGCCGAGTTACTTTTGCTTCTACTTTTACTCAAACTTAAACTAGAAAGCTTAACATCATCTTCAGGCAGGTCAGAAAACATAGACGAAGGATCAGAGTCTAAATCCTTACCAACTAAATTGTCACTAAACCCAGACATGGTACTCCTAACCAAACTTATATTAGGCATAACCTCACTTTCCGAGCTACTCGTGACCGTTGTCGCACTACTAGACTGTTGGGATCGATTCAATCTATCTTCAGAAGCCTTTGGTTCTGTAATCAAAGTCGAGTTGGAATGTAACCTCATTAAAGTAGGACTTGATCTCATAAACGGTTTGTGTTTCGATCCAGGATTCGACTTAACTTTACTTGTTGATTTACTAGATGACGAAGGTTCCATTTCACGTTCTTCTTTAATGATATCTTCACTAGGTGGTTGGAGAAAAAACGAAGAGGAAAATTCACTTTTTTTCTTACAAACTCCTGGTGATTTTATACTTGACGAGAAACCAGTTGCTAAAATTCCAGGCACGATCCGAATAGGCAACCGTGCAATACGAACTATTTCTGATGATGACGTATCAGTGGGCTCATCGGAATTTTGGTCTTTGGGTAGCCTACTTAACCTCATTGCCATTTCATGAGCATTGGATATAAATTTGGCGCTGGGACGCTTCCTAATACAACAAGTTTTATCGTAACGATCACGACAAGGTGGAGAAGGTGATTTGTTCGTGCGGGGAGTTGAATTTGTAGAGTTTTGTGTAGATTTTGACGCGTCATCATTAGTTTTAGACGTTGGCTGGCCACCAGCATCACTTAAACAAGGTTCTGGTTGTTTTTTTGGCTTCGGTTTTAGGTTAGGTTTTTTCTTATCAGGTTTTGTGCTATTTTTTTCTGGTTTTGGATTATTACTAGGGTTTGGTTCATTGCTATTTGAACAATCATCTTTGACTGGGGGTAATTCAACAAAAAACCTACAAGCTTTCTTAATTTTCTTACGTTTTTTACGTTTATCCTTAGAAGTCCCTTCTCCTTCCAATTCTGACGACGTATCCGGTTCAGTGTGTTTTTTCCGCTTTGCAGGAACATCAATAAAAGGACTCTTAGTTTCCGGTTGTTTTTGTTTCTTCCTAACCTCTCTAAACGGATAATTTCCAGGTTTAGGAGTCATTTGACTAGTTTGGGATTCCCCTACTTGTGAACCACCTTCAGGAGATTTATCCACATCGAAATAATCTAATAACCTAGAAAAATCCGGTTTAACCTGAGCGATTTCTTTAAAACACTCCAAAGCTTTAACATCCGGTTTAATATTTATAGGTTTATCCTCTGTATCATCAACTTTAACCTCATCCTCTTCGGGTAAATCCAACAACAACCGTTTTTCCGTAGTGCAAGACTCAACAACCTTAATCGGACTGTCTGTTTTCACCCCTAAATTAAACACAGCCTGCGAACTAACCAAATTAATCAACGAAGAACGCTTATTGGCCATTTCTAACAACTTCTTTTCTTCCTCAGCCTTCAAAGCATCTTCAGCACGTTGTATCGATAACTTTTCCTGCACTAACCTATCTTTTTCACGCTGTTTAGCCAACTCCAGCCATTGTCGCACACGTTGCCTATGTTCACGCCTTCTGCGCTTCTGATTCCTAACCGCTTCTTTGTGCAAAATCTCAAAAGGATCTTCAATGTCATGTATGGAAGACACTGTAGAACTACCAGAACAAGACATCAAATCACAAGGAGAGCTTCGAATCAATTGCTTGAAGTAACTATTAATCAAATTCTGTTCGTGCAAAGTTTTCGCACGTGACGACGCCAATAATTTTTGAATCAATGCGGATTTTTGAGCTTCCGGCATGAAATAATACGCAGATTCTTCACGACTCAAACCCGGAGCTAGTTTAAGAACATCTGGAGCGTTAAAAGTTGTTCTAGAACCACGAAATATGCGACTTCCCGCCGGTCCCAATTCATTGGGATCAAAATACGACTCTGTACGAATTATACTAATCTTTGAGGTTAGTTTCATACTAGGGTCAATTGTACAATAGACAGACTTTGATAAATTAAACTTCTCGAGTTGTTTCTTTAAACAATTCGCTTCGGTATCTTGTTTTTCTTCTTTGCTATCACTATTTACACTTTGGGTGCCTTCATCGAAACATAACCTATCACCAACATCATTTTCGCTTGGAACTTTATACAAATCAGTTATTTTAAATGAGGTGTTAAAATTTGGCACACTGTTGATCCGTTTTAAAGCTCGGTAACTTCTTTTCTTGAAATAACTAGCTCGGAACTTTTTATCTTGTTTTAAACTTGATGTAGATTGGGTTGCGGAATAAACAGTTGAATAAAAGTGACAATCGACGTCATCATAACTCGGACGTGAAATCATTCCGACATTTTCCCCCTCAGCGTTCTTCTCAAACCGATTTCTAATATTTAAGTAACCATCTTCGTAAGCAAATGGTTTATCATGTATTGTCCTTAATTCTTTAGCTTGAATTTTATCTACCGTCGGAAATATATCGTAATAAGTGAGGTTATAAATATTATGATTTGACCCTCGCGTTCCTAAACCTTCCCAATGATCATTTCGGTTGTATTCTTCCGCGTTTTGTGCGTTATAATTATTTTTAACAAATTTCTTAATATCCTGATAAGAATTGGATATTTTCGTCAAAGATTTTTGTTTTTTTGTTGATTTACTTTGTTCGTCATTTGTTTTCAATTTTTTCCGCTTCCCACGTTGTTCCAACGTTGTTTTAACTCCTAAATCAAAAGCGGCTTGAAAAATTTCCATCTTCGTACCAGAAAATAGTTTTTCAAGCGAAATACTTTCACTAACATTTGTTTTCAAAGGTGACACGTTTTCAACTTTGGTTTCACGTTTCTCCGAGCGTGAATTCCGTTTTTCATTCACATAATAATTAATGATGGTAGGAGTAATGTTTAGTGGATTTGAGGTTAGGTTTTGAGTTTTTAACAAAGACTCGCCATCTTTGTTTAGTGCAGAATCGGATTTAGATAGGTTAGAAATAAAATTACGAAAGTACCACCATCCTTTCTTTATTTTGTTGGAACAATCAGCATTTTCCTTTAAAACCCTTCGTTTACCTTCTTGTATCAGCCTACCAATATTAGTATCCGTATCATCTTGGTAATCATCCGGCGGTTCATAACCTGTACCAGCATCTCCAATACGAAACGAACACACATACCTTGCAATGCCAAAGAAAATCAACATAACCAATGCCATTGCTTCCATAACCGCAAAATGCGATAGCGATTTACCAATTTCCAACCACGATCCTTCATTTCTCACAAAAAGCATAAAACTCAACACCATTTGATCCAAAAACAAAAGCAAAACAGTAAATACAGTCGTTTCGTTGGCCTTGGTATGCAAAACAATCGCATAAAACGCGCAAGTTATCAAAAAGAAGGGAATTATCATTTTTATGACAATCAGCGCCGCCATGAGAAACGGATTGAAAGTAGCAACGTACGTGCGCGTCCATTGAGGGTCAAAACCGTTAAACGACGCCATGTTACCAATCGCAAAGAAGTAACACACGGTTAACGCCAACTGAAACACAAATCCAGGTCAAAATTTTACAAAAAACCAAAAAAAAAAACAATAAATTACATAAAAATAAGTCCGTCTATACAACGCAGACACTTTAACAGTATGCGCAGCAACATATTTTGTAGTAAAATGCAATTGTATCAAAGGATACTCTTCGTTTTTCGGCGAATGCATCTTGGACTCGATGTCCATCCAGTAGTACAACGTCAAAACCAAAATACTATAAAATATCAAGTCAATATTCACCGCCATCAAGGCATACGGAACAATCAAACACGCACAAATGTGTCCAAAACGTGTCAAAACTCCTTTTGGCGCTGCTGGTATCATCAACAAAATGGCCGCTGTGACAGCCCACGAAACCACTAAATTCATATCAGATAATCCAGATTCTGTATCAAACGCATGCGCAACGTACAAAGCATTAGCCCCTGATATTAAAAACGTCACCAAAGGGATGAGAATAATATTTCGGGTCATTGTTTTGTACTTTAAATCAAAACGTTTGATATAATCCTTAGCATTTGGATAAATACAAGTAACGTAAATCATTATCCATAAAATAGAACCAATTCCTCTGAAATAACATTAAACATTGTAAAAATATCAACCACTTTTGAGGTTATTGTTACTTACAATCCGTAATAATTAAATTTAGTGCTTGGTTCAAAGATTTGTAACAAACTAAGTGTGCACGTGGTAACCAACCATGTCACTTTGTTTTTTACGGGGAGGCCATTTTGTGTTAACCAAAACGCGAGTATTACAACCACGCATGCGCAAAACATGCGATTAAAGAACCCGAATACTAATAATTGAACCAAAACCGCGTAAATAAAAGTTCGCGTCATGAATTTTGTGCGATTTTGTATGTTTAGGATAATCCAGAGTTGGTTTACCACATCTTTATCTTCGGAAAACAAAGTTAAAACACCTAAGACAAAAACCGGGTACAAATACGTGCAATATTTCACTTGTAATCCTAAAAATAACGAAATTAGGTTAAACACTAACATAACCTTTAAATTGAAAATACAATCATTACAATTTTGTACACAATATACAAACACGTACCTTTTAAATAAACGAACACAATAATCATTAAACAAATCGTAAACAATCTGGTACCTAACCTCCATTTGTTAATTCTCGAACCCGCTAGATGTCGCGTTTCGTCACGAACGTGAATTGATAACGACAAATAAATAATCCAGAGGAAAAATCCCAACATCACAGAAACAACTTTGGGTTTAAAATAATAATTCCTCATGTAAGAATTGGCTGCTAAAATATCTTTCATGAACTCAACGCCCATGCGCACAACGTTTTTTTCTTTATCGCCGCCATTTTGAAGCTGGCGCATCTTTTTAACCATAGTATCAACGTAATTATGTTGAAAACTAGGATATTCTATAAACAACGGATCCAAATCAAACTCTCCTAGGAGTAGCTTGTATTGTTCCACGTGTTGCATAACATTGGCTAACACAGCGTGGGAGATTTGTGGGTAAGTACCGTTCAAGAGTTTATGAGGTAAAATTCCGATAGAATTAATCGGTATAGGAACACCGATTATCGAAGATAACAAAGGAGCTAGATCAGTTTGTTTGAGATCGTAACGAAGTTTGTTTTCTTGCACTCCTTTCCCCCATAAAATGTACGGAACTTCAGTTTCGTGTTCTGATCCATCGCCATGTGATCCCCAATTTGTCATTCCATGATCCGCCGTTAAAAGAAACGCTGTGTCATTGTCACGGAAAAATTCTTCAAAGAGATAAGTTGTTTCACGTATTCCAACATCAATTGCAGCTAGATTCTCGATATATTCCCTGGAAATTTAGTTTAGTATTTCAAAAATTATAGGTTATGTTTTTTTAGGATTTAACGTACTTTGAGTCTGGTTTATGCACATGACCAACAGTATCCATTCCTAATAGATGTAAAAAGAATATATTTCCACTTCTACAAAGTTGTTCGCACTCAATATAATCAAAATTATCTAAACACGATGACAAATCAAGAGTTTGCAGATCTAACTCTGCTTCTCTTAATGTAGCAGGGATATGAACTTTGGCAATTTTGTTTACGCAAGGTTCAATTGTTTCAAGGCAATCTTTGTTGTTACGCTCACAATTTTCGATAAGTTTTTTACATTCCGCGCGTTCTTTAATTAATTTAACATTTAATTCGTTAATTCTACGCCTTTGTGTAGATTTACGAATAAATTCCGCTTCACAGGAGTTGCCTTTCGGTGTTAATAGATCTTCAATATTGTCAAAAACCCAAGTATCTAAGTTTATTGTCGAAGTACGCCCCGAAAAGTCTTCCTGGTCAGGATCATAATAATCAACATACAATTTAGCTTTATCTTTTTTTGTAAAAATTTTTACAATGTCAGGACTTCCATAAGACCATGCATAGTTACTTTGATTGATAACTGAATCAAATTCTACGGTATTCGCCTGCCAACCAGTAAACAATGCACTTGGGTCTTCCAATAATCCAGCAAAAATTGCTACATGACCAGGACGGGATTCAGTAGGTACTCCAGTATGTATGACACCCCAAGAACAACTTTTATTCAGTCTTAAATCACTACAATCAATTATTATAACAATATTTAGTTTTTGTGTGATAAATATTTTACAAACTTATATTTCAGGGGGTATAAATAAAGTTTACCTTAAATACTTGACCCGATCCCAGTTATCTTTTGGATAAATAGCTTCAGCTCTTAAACCATCTGCAATAAACACAACAACTCGTTTTGCAAAAGCTTCACCTTCAGTTTTGTGTGGGGTCATGCCATGTTTGATTGGTGAAGTGAAATATAAATCCAAAACAAACAGGAATACTAATATGTGGATACAGATTCCTAATATCCATAAATTCCTAAATTTTCTTTGTTTACTTTGAAGTTTCATCGTGGAAATCTAAAAAGATAATAAAATTAAATAAAATTTTTTTAACTGGTGTCCAAACAAGTTCACAAGCTTACTTATTAATACTATGAACAAATAATGTTAATTATTAGTACTTTCTTTGAGTACTACTTATAAATATTTAAAAATACTGATAATAATTTAACATATTGAGGTTAAATCGGTTTATTTACATTTTTATCTGATTTATTCACCCAATATGACCTTCAAGGCTGCACTATAGGCAACTTCTTGAACACCTATGAGCATGCGCGTGTTTAGCCGCGTTTAGCTTTTGTTTCAAACTAACAAACAAGCATAGATGACTTGATTTAGAATCAAAGTTGTCAAACATAACAAGACACAATTAATCATACCAATAATAATTATTGTAATTATTGTCCAACGTTCTTAATACATCAACACACAACACCATAACTTCGGTAAGTGTTTTCTGTTTACTTAATTCGTTGATTACAATAATTGTTTTGTGTTTTGCGGCTTCTAAACCGCGAAACGTAAAGCAATAAAGCAAGAAATGTGATTAGTCATGTGTACAAAGCGCCGAATACTTCATCGGAATATCTGTATGAATCATTAACCGATTTTATTTGAAATTTACCGTCAATACTTCACGGGTTCATGATTCGGTTTATGATAAACTCCCTTCGAACGAACGAACGAACTTACCAATTCATGCGTCGTTTTGAGCTTCACGCTTGAGTGCAAGGCTAATTAGAGATATTTGCAACATTTATGAGCATAAATGTAGCTTATGCACTTTGCTGCAAATGTGCAGTGGTAGAATAAAACGTGAGACCTTGTTCTTGTTAAAACACAAAAACAGATAACACCGGATGTGTTCTAGTGATAAACTAGAAATAGTATTTGAGTAAGTATAGTGAGTATAATGTAGTAACTATAAATATATTGAAGTACTAGTAACAGTTAATTGATTGATGAACTTCATTAACAACTTAAATCATGTTAATGGTGCTTATATTCACATTATTTACAGTTTAATGAGTTTTACAATGAAGATTCAATGTGACTTTGATTGATTGTTACTTGTTTCATTGAAATATTTACTAATATTTACGTTTCTAGTTGAATTCCATCGTTTTTTATCAATATACAAAGTTTCGCACTGGAAATTAGTAATGGAAACTAAATCTATGGATGGAGTGGCGTTTGTCCTGCTTGCACTCATGCAGTTTTGTGCAGGTTTTGACCAACCAGCACGCGCCTTAGTGTGATGGAGGCGTGTCTAAGGGTTGAGCACGTGGTGCGCTCACCAATCGACGCTTAGTATTCACACAAGATCGAAAATACGCATGCGCAGTTATATAACTACACCAATTATCTAGGGAACTTGTTTGATATGGTTTTTGCGTTTTTAATAAAAACGTAAACGTAAAAGAGTAAAACAAACGATAAACGGAAAATATTTAATTTCATAATTACATTTGCTAATAAACCTATCAAACTAATCTGTAAAGTGCTTGGTGGTATCAAATTGTAAATTGTGCGCACTAAGCAATTTGAGCTTCAAACACGCTACCTGGGTAGGTGCGGTAGGTGAAGCCGGTGCAACTTACGACCATTGTAGCCGTTTGCATGTGGGGGACATGCGAGTTTGAAAATAACACGAGTCATACAAAGCGATCTCCTCGACTAGTAGTGGGGTTTGTACTGGCTTGGCTCTCCCCGGTGTTCCGCGTTGCGTTCCGGCGTCGCGGGCGCCTAGGTATACTCTCTTACCAGCGTCGGTCCCAACCGAAACAAACGCCGAGCCTGCAGATCATCGGCGTGAGTGGAAACGAGCCAGACGAAGTGCGGAGCCACACAACTTCACTCGTCGTATACACACGCGCGATTCGCATTCGGGTATATATCCTAACATTCACTCGCATTAGCTCGAGGGGCGCTCAAGAGTGACTCGACTCGACTCGCCTTGCAACTGCTAGTTGCACTGAAGAACTAACTCTTCACAAGACTCAGTCGATTATCACACCCGCGTCGTGCGTGTTGCGTGCGCGTCTATTGTTTAAGTGATTTGCCGCTGCCGCGCATCTCAAAAAAGTGTTTCCAACAGTTTTGCGCTAAGTTGCGTTTTGAGTTTACTTTAGTGTCGTATAGCCTAGCTAGCGTCTTTCAACAGTAGTACCAACGCCGCAAACGACGCGCTTCAGTTTTACATAACTACGTGAGTGAAGCTCGTGCATCCGTGTTTATCCGCACATCACAACGCGCCGGGCCGGCTTTATACCAAACTGACTTAAGTTACAACTAGCTATATAACATAGAATTTATATAGAATCAAAAATAAATCATCAATATAATGTTACGTTATCGCTGTTATTACTAGAAAAAATCGTGAAGTAAATTTGTAATTAATTACAAGCGTAGTCGACACATGGAAAATGTGAAAGTCTTTACAACGCAACCAAGGAAAACAAAATGTTTGTTAGTGTAAACAAAGTTGCATACCTTCAGACCATCAACACACTCAAGGCCTACTTACCTTTGCGACAAAATTCAAAAACAACGTAAACAAAAATCAAAACAAAACAACACAAACAAAGGAGTCATTTACAAGGCTAGTGTGTTTGCAAACTAAAAAAAGTTAATAGCACCGGTTTGGAAACGTATAAAACAACAAAACTTTATTTCTTCTGTGAGCTTTTGTGACTTTGTTTGTGACGTTGTGGTACAATATGATGGACGAACACGAAGAGGAGATCCGATCGCCGATCAAACGATTGGGATCCACACGGAAACTGCTGGTGTTTAACAGTAAGTACAATAACAATAACATATTCAATATTATTCATGGCTTTAAACATCTGTACCTAACGATATAAACATCTACGTCGAACCTAGTCCATACTTATTTATAAAACTTTTCGTTTATGGTCTCGTACATGCAAGAAACATCCATTTGCTGTGCGAATTATGAATACCTGTTCGGTGTTACGGTGTGTACTGCGTTGTGTGTTGTGAATCTTGCGATGTTTATGCTACCAGCAGCCATGGGGAATATTACCAGATTACTATACAGCAATGCACATTATCGGCGATTTGTGGGCCGGTTTTTGCCATGCATTTCTGCACGCAGCACGACGCAGTTTATCCAAACTTGTGCGAATGTTGTGCTGTTGCACCTTTCTTTCTTTGGTGCAGCTGCCGTGTGTCGCTCAACGGCGGTGGCAATGAGTAAAATCTCGTACGGGGGTACCCTACAGGGTACCATACACCATTACCTATGAACGCCAACAACAGTTTTACATCTGTTATATCAGTAATAAGTATTGAAAACATATAAATTGTATTGTATTATAAGTTTATAATTTCAGTTTGTAAGTTGCGTACCCCTAAATAAGGACAACCCTTAAAAGGGTTGTTTAGATTTAGGGTACCTTCAATTTAATACCTTGTTCTGAACTTTGCAATGTTGTTTTATCTTCAAACCGTTATATTTAATTTTAGTAAGGTTAAAGGTACGTATTTTAGTAGTTAAACCGGAAGTGAAGGGGTAAAATATAGGTGGATACCCCAAAAATAAAAATATCTAGATAAACAAATCACTAGATAATTTTATCTAAGTTATATCACGTGATTTCATACAGTTTTAGGTAAATTCTTTGAATTTAAATATAAAATAGAAAACTACCCCACCGCTTAAAGTTGCTGCTGAATAAACCACACCATCAACCAATAATTTTCTTTTGTCGTTTTTTCTTTGGGCAGATTTTGTATTCCTGAACAAAGGAACCAAAAACTGGTGTTCCCGCATTAGGTGTGGTGTCCAGACTAGATTTAACAAGGTTTGACAATGGTATGGTGTCAATCTACTAGAGGGTATACCAGTTTACCCTATTTAAAGATCAAGATACATTTAAAACCATTAAATCCTCCCTAAAGAATTAAATTCTTCCATAACTTCCCAACATTTCCAAAAACTTGTTTCGTTATTTTTTTTAGTAGATTCCCTACGTTAGTATGTTACAAATATTATTTTTAAAGGTTTTGACAGTTAGTCACTTATAAAACAAAAAGATACTAAAAGATTTTATGTGAAATGTTAGTCCCTTAATGGCAATATCTAGTATTATGTCCCTCTAGATTTATTTTCAATGCGATAGTTTACTGATAATAAAACGTCATTTTCGAAATGAATGACATTGGCTTGAGACTTGGCTTCAGCCGAGTTGACAAGTCTTGGTTGGTATTATGACTATGACTATATAGTATTCTGTGACGGCCAACAGGTTTCATAGATTCAATATCTAATCATGAAAAATGGTGCTTGGCATTTTCATTTTGTATTGATACTTATTGGTCGTATCTATGTCAGCGTATAATCCGCTGAGACGCAATAGGCAACAATCTTTTTCAATGCGCTTCGATAGAAAATTGAAGAAGATTACTTTGATTTTTATCTACAAGTAAGTATAAAAAAGTCCACCCTTCCAATAGTTCCAAACACTCTGTGATATTTTCAATTTTTCAATTGAATCACGTCTCACACGTCTTTGAATCCTCGCATTTGTACTTTGAACAAGACAAGTACTACATGTACGAGCAAGAAGTTGCACATGCAATCGATTGCACTTGGTTTCACAAATGAAAATTGAAATACGTGAGAAAGCGAAACTCGAAATTGCATTGCATCTTCATCTCAATCTACTCCAAACTCCCAACTCGTACTTCAATTGCTACAAGTTTTAGGTGTCTGAGTCCTAGATTTTTTTTCACCTCAAGCAAAAACACTTGGTTTGTAGTCTTCGTCTTGATACTCTTGATATGTCACTTCAGGTTCTTCATGTGTCTTGAATTCGTGTCGCTCGTGTCTCCCGCTGCTTGAAAACGACGACAACTACAACTATAAAACCACACAGCAAATCTCTTTGTGTGATGCCATGTGAGTCACTCATGCTGAAGATTTAAGTCAAAGTCAAAACGCAATAAGTTAAAGTAGCTTTTCCTGTATGCTTCTGCTGCTGCTCCAGTAGTTTGGGGTTGTGGAACAAACACAAAAAGTCAAGTACATTTTCGGACTTGGGCTTGAGACGCAGTACTGTCATCTGATATCTTCTCATTCTCAGTCAGATACACTTTGATCGCGTCTGTTTCTTATTTTCGAGTAGTCACGCTTTCGGAAATTTTCAATGTAAATTAATGAAGGCACATGTGGTGCAAATGTTCAAACCCACCAAGTGGCGACGTTAAGACGCTTGGATTTCTCAGAAATTAAAAATAATTAAAGGCTTAAGTCATCATTTTATAAGATTTTGACACTTAATTTTAAGTCTTAGCATGATTTTTTTGTTTATTTGATAAAATCCTTAACATTAAAAAATAACATTTATAGAATTGACAGAAAATTGAACACAAGCATCCTTTATAACCCCTACAATACTTTCAAACGTATCAAGTCCAAGATATTTATAGCTTTCCAATAAACATTTCCAGTCGCTGTTCCTGTCCGCCGAGGAAACAAAACATGTCTGTCTACTAATACTAATACATCTCTATCCGATATGATTGTCATAAATCACAAATCATGGCATTGCACATTCAACCACCCACGCTTGCCACGTGCAGAGCGACCCTTTGACGCCATTACAACACCACAAATCTTCACCAACCATCGCATGTCTGTCAAACTCGCAGTATGTAAGACACAAAAGTTCTTGTCGTTATTTTCGATAATGTTTCAAGTTCATCACAACCAACAAACAATAAAAACAATACAAAATTATCTTGTACGAGTTGGTATATATCGGCCATTGGAGATGTACCCATTCCTCTTTATCGTTTATTCAAAAGCGGCAGGTAAGTAAACCGCAAACAAACCGCACGGTTTCCGTGGACTAAGAGACAATACCCAAGCTGATATGATTCAATTCGCATTATTCGCGAAGATTTAGGACACGTGTCTCCTCGCCGGTTGCTCTTGAAACAATGAGTGACGTGCGCAATTGAATAGAGTCCCGAAATAGACCTTTGGTGTTTTGTATGCTGCCTGGTTATAGAAATATTTAATTTATAACGTTGAATATTTAAGCTGAGCATCTACTACTATACAGTATGGCTATGTTAAGTTTTCAACAAAACTCTACAGGTTGTGAAATATAAATAAATATTTTCGTATTTTAGTGCAATAATTAAATTTTGCACGTAAATTTGAATATTTACGCGCTGTTTGGTTTTTAACTGCGCGTTGAAAATCATTTGTGAAAATAAATAACGACGTCACAAAATCATAATGTGTTCATTACTTGCGAGTTTTGCACCAAACTCTCAACTAAAAGCCATGGATTTTTAACTCTAGATAAATATTTATCGATTTCGGGAGGTGCGGAAAAAAAGTTTGATTTTAATCCTGAGTGAGTGGATTGTAAATATTTAATGTGCAGATGAGCTAATTTTGTTTCACAATTTAAAAATAATTCGTTATAATAGTTATTTATGTAACTAAAATTAAAATTAAGTTCAGATTTGATTTACGTACAAAAATAGGAACATAATCCGATAGGTGGCATTACTAGCTTTGTTAGAAATGTATCCTACTTTTAAAGTAAGAATTTTTTGAGAAGTATTGGTCCAAAATTAATTATTTTGGACTCATTTTGTAGTTTAATAGTTAATCTTTCATTCCCGATTAAGCTCAACCCTTAAATCAACCTTGAAACCCCGAAATTTGAGTTTAAAGTTAAGTTTAGTTGTCAGATTTCTTCATTAAAAAAAAAAACACGTTTCAGTAAATCTGCATTTTCTTCTAAAGTTTTTATCCAAATTTAATTATCTTGATCTCATTTTGAAGCTTAATAGTTATACTTTTATTCATAATTAAATCAAACCCTAATTCTAATTACAACCCCATAAAAATTGGGTTAAAAGTCCAAATATATGAAATAATGTATATCGAATAAAAGAAATATCTACGCAAAATCTAAAAATACACCTAAAGTATTTTTACATTTTTGTTGATTATATTCCAATGCTTTTCTTCAAAACTTTATATTTTCATTCACATTGTGTTTGGACTGTTGTGACGCAAACTAACCATCGAAAAACAAAGTTTTTCCAGCAACAACCCGCACAATGTTGACAATGATGACAAACACTTGAAAATGTTGTAATTTCCTTCAATTGTTTCAAATTTTTTGGTGTAAAACCAAACACAAAAAATGTTATTAATTCATAACAACATTATATAAATATTTAATACAAGGTTTTAATTATGACATAACATGTACACACTATAAAATAAAAGTGTTTAGTTTCCATTCACGCTGTTTGCTTCAGTTCTAGCAAACAAAAGCAGATTTGCATGTTCTGTTCTTTTAATTTACGATTTCTGCGTTCATATTTTGTGTTTTTGGTGCAGAAGCGCGAGAAATCGTTTTTCCGTGATTCATTGTTAAACAGATTTATGTAACGATTGAAACAATTTAATTAGATCACAATGAATCTTTTCACATCGACAACTTTTGCTCACATTGTTCGGTAATCACGTATCTTAACTTACATTTAAGATACAAAAAAATAATACTTTGTGCTAGTATTTGATTTAAATTTTAAACTTTCAAATTAAGATTTAATACTCAATGACAACGTTGAATGTGTCTCTTTGTTTTGCGTCGATTTGAGACCTTAACAAGGTAATTACCATTGGTTAAGTCTGAAGTGTGTCTGTCCCAGTGAAAATAAATTGATTTAAATTGTTCTCCATCCGTTTGTGTCATTTCAAAACGATGCTCTATTGTTTCTTTTCAAAATATCCAACACTCACTGCATTTTCTCCAAATTGTTTTTCTTTATTTTATTTTTTTTGCGCTTACTATTTTGATTTTCTAAGAATCATTTATGCGTGTCACTACGTGCATGCAAATTCTTTTGTATTCTTACATTTCAATTGTAAATATTCAATGAGCAACAACGACAATTTATGTGTTTGCTTGTCACAGTTGTCGGTCTCGCAAGTCGTGATTACCAATTTATTAATTCCGGTCTGGGTTAACTTCCCATCCCTTGAAAGTGTCATTGATCGGGGGGCAGTGAACATTAAACGCATCAATCATAAGCAAATGACAGAAAATAAATACTGTGGTACGTTCACTCGTTCGTTGCAAAGTGCAGCACTTTGATAAGCTCGTAAAAGTTTGAAGAATAAATTTCGAGCGGGAATAAATTGTTCCAGCTTTGTAAATGTTTGTAAACGTTAACTGAATGTTGTGCCATTTTGCGCATGTGTTTGGCAAGCATATCAAAGACGGTGGTTATTTTCGCACCGAATTCATCTGAATTTCATTTTATACAACATACATGTTTACATAAACACCATATACAACGCTATTAAAACGCCATCTATTGATATTTTTTATAACTATTCAAGTTTTTTTAAAAATTAATAATAATTGACCACAAATAACGGTGATAATTGTGATTAATTTCATTTCTTTTAAAGTTAAAGTTTTTACAACTTAAATTTTCGCCAAAAAAACAATGAAAATGTATGTATTTTGGCCATAATTATAATTAAATGTCATTGTTTCATGTTATTATCTATTAATTGAGGGAATTATCTATTATTATCTGTGTTATTATTTATTAAGCCAAAGAAATGTATATAACAACGTGTAATCAAAAGCAGTGTTACTTTATATCTTGGAGAAATGGTCAAACAAAGGCGAGCAGCAGCGAGCAACGAACACCAAACATTGAGAATGGAGCAGATTATTAATTACTTGCTGCACGTGCAATTAGTCGGGCTAGCCATCAGCGTTGTTGTTGACGCCTTGGTGCCGGCGATGGGCGCGGCGGCGTCCAAACGGCAAATCAACAAGAACTCGGAAGGAAAACAGCCATGTTGACGACCAAAAGCTTTCATTTGCACTGCACTCTTACAGTTTGCTCGCTTTTAACGAAAACAACTCGAACGACTACGCCATCAACACAATTACCGTTAGCTTCATAAGATTTATACGCAAAAAAGGAGAAAACAGCGTGTAATTATTTCAGAAAATTATGATTTCATCGAATTTAGTTGAAGTTAGGTTAGGAATTTTAAATGTTAAAAATATTTATAGTAAAATATTACATAAATATTATATATTAACAATTTAAATTCCAGTTTATCCAATTAGTTTAGAGAAATTATTTACAAACTGTATTTTCTTGACTTCCTTATTGTGTTGTGCATTGCGACGACATATTTGGTTGCATTTTAATTAACGCTCAAGTTCACGGCCACATTTCTTCCTCATCAGCAAACAAATTAAACATTAAAAATCCACGTGGTTCTTAACCCGTTCAAGTTTATAAAATCTTAATTTGTTTAAGTTGTAAATAATGATTTTCAAGTGAAAAACATCGTAAACTCTACTTGTAATGCGCATAAAATGAAAAACGAAATGCTATTTTTCTTGTCAAACAACAAAGAGGCTAGACCTAGACGCATTTGTTTCATCGCACATAAATGAGGATGTGGCAATAAAACAAAATTAATTGTATAATTAAATATGAAGCGGGCGTGTAGCTACGTTTGATGTTTTATGTGACAAGCGACAATCCCCGACTGAAAATCCCTATGGATTTTTATTGTAATTAACAATTACACGTACTACATAATAAATTACAACTGAACAAAACTGACATGAAATAAAATTCACAATGTTTGTACTGTTAAACCAAAAATGTAATCAAACATTGCGGTTTACAGTTCTTAAGAATCTCACCAATGTGACTTGTGTACTTAGTCATAATCAAAGTTATGAGTTGTAAAAATTAGTGTTGTTTGTCAGTGGTCAACTGGTTGTGAACCAGTCAACATTAATAATTCGGTGCAACAATGGCGGCAAACAGCAATACCACCAGCATCCAGTCGTGTAAGTGACACTTTTGCGATATTTATTAAACCCTGCTGCGACACGCATGACTTTCCGTCGGTGCTTTTCCGAGCAAATTGCGCACATTCATCACGTTTATTACTGCGGCATATACGAACCAACGAACGCACGGCCATTGTATTCAAATATCGACGAGTTGTGGAGAAAGAACTCTCCGGACGGCTGCTCGAAGACTTTGTGCAATGGCCCCCTCATCGATGGACGATGACCTTCCGGTGAGAGAGACTCGCGCGTTATTAATCAGCTCGGACTTTAGTTCTTTGAGAGTGGATCTGAGATTTGTGTAAGTTGCAAGATGAAAGTTTTCGACATCGCAAATTAGGGTCGAATGCAAAGAAATATAATTTTTTTTAATACAAAAAAATTTATTATTTAATTTAAACTTTATTTATTTTTATGATTGGTTTAAATTTAATCCACTGTCGTTTTAATACGGTTTATAATTTTTATATCATACATACATTTATTCATACATTCATACCAAGTCATACCAGTCATCCAATGGAGGAGAACAGGGTGGTAATCTTACATTAAATGCCTACTAACTAAGGTGGTTTTCTTAATACTAAGTACTTACAGTTACAGAAGAATTGAGTACATACACATTTTGATCCTAGAATAATATGGCTTCCTCGGTGCCAGGCGCCGGGATTCAGACAAACTTTAACCAGTTATATGCAAACGTTTCGAATTGCGTCACTGCATGCATGTTGAAACTTGTTCGTTTCGTCCGGCGAGTCGCTGTTTTAATTGTTTTTTTTGTATTTCTTTGCATTCAACCCTAATTTGCATAACGATAGGTGCGGACTCACCGATTAAACACGTAAACCAAGTAGAAAACTTTCATCTTGCGACTTACACGAATCAAGGATCCACTCTGAGAGTTGCCTTTTCTTGGACTTGGTCGTGGTTGAAGAAATGCAAACCAAAACAAAAGTCAGGCATAGACAGACATACTTTGTATGTTTGTTATTTTTCTTTGTTTTATTTGTTTTTTTTTTGTTTGTTTTTGGATTTGTAATGTTTCCGCCTGGTTTTATCATCAAAAACAAATGCTTGCAACCAATGACGTTTAAAATGACATTAAATGATAACAGATGGGGTGTGTTGTGCTTGTTACCGATTGTTTTGTGATGAGTGGTTTTCTGTACAACGCCCTACACGCAATATTATTTCTATTTTTTCTCTTCGGAAATTGCATCGAACAAACGACGTGTAGAACGTGGGAGGAAATGCTTCGTACATAAACGCATAAACGTCAGCAACGATGAAATGCATCGTATTGGGGCGGAGTGGTTTTTAGTGAAGTAGACCAGTGCCAGACGGTGCGCGGGGGTGGAGGCGAAGGGCAACTGCCACTGCAACCGCTGACAATATGCCAGACAAGACTCACCCAACCCAAGGCACACAATGCCAAAAGTATTGAACGATTTACAATCAAAAACATAACCAATAAATTCAAATTTCCAATTAAATTCCAATTGAGAATTATATTAATAAAATTCCCTGTTTATCCAGATTTTTGGACAAATAGTTCCTGTTTTACACCACAGATAGCACTACCAGGTCTGAAATTAATTTAGTCCTACGCTCGTCGCTCCTTCTTCCTGCCCTCCTCTACATGCACCTCCTTTTTCTCGTATGTGTGAGCTCCAAGCGTCGCGTCGCTGTCGCACGGCGCCGTCGAAACAGAAGCACACAGCCGGTTGTTGTGCCAGCTCGGTCGGTTTCGTTCTTCTTTCTTCATACTCCGGCGCCACACTCCGGTTTCTACTTACAACTCATTCATTCAAAGCCGCTCGCTCAAGAAACAAAACCGGCGGCACTGTAGAAACACTCGGTTACTGCTGCTGCCACCAAAAACGCCTCAATCGCCGCCGCCACAACAACACGAATTTTATATTTAGAAATCCCACGTGCAACAATCCACATCAAAACAATCATAATCCACAACAAGAAGAAAGCTCAGGATCAATCCGCACAACTTCATTCCACATTCATGGATTAACAAACAACAACAAAATTAGTGTTTTGTGTTAATATTGATTGTGATGTGTTTTGTTTCCCAAACAAACAAATCCACGATCTCACAATAAACAAAAACAAAAAACGAATTACACAAAAAAACATTGTGTTGTCATAGTGTGCTGTGGTTGGTGCAAGAAAGGGTGTGATCATGTTGATTGTGTGATTTATTTGCATTAACTTAGTGTTTGGTGCATTTCGTGCATCATCCATCCCTCCATTGCGCAATGTTCCAGTGCATCATTCAGCAACGCAACGGCTGGACACATTCCGCCAGGGCTGAGACAAAGGATGTGTTTCCAGGTTTGTGGCACGACGCAATTCCTTTCCGTTTTACGTAGCGCTAATAATCGTCGACGAAAATGCGCATCATGACATCCTTTCTAGATCAACAACATTGTGTGCAAATTGCAAATCAATTATCCTACTTTGTACGTTGTACTACACCAAAACGTACTTGACGATCATAATTCATGCTTTTTTCGTTGTGAACATTGCCGTAGGTCATAAATAATTAACCATAATCATCTAATATCAGGTTGGCTATTTTATTTATTTACTTACCACATAACTACTACTCAATTCCTTTGTTTATTCCATAACAAACCATAGCAAGTGTAGTAAACCATAAAATAAAGTTTTCGAGGTTATAAAATCGTGAAATATTTGAGTAGTTTCTTCGTGATTTGTTAAATAACAACAAAAAACATTAAAGTTATATTATTACGGTACATTTTGTACTTCACTCTATAATATAATGTTTATGTGTGTGTGTGTTGATCTCGGACAGAAGAACACAACAACCGTACTACAAACTACAAACCGCGGAAGAGCATTTGAGTCCACTTTTTTTAGTTTATAATTTCGCTTGCTCTTTGCTCTTCTTCAAGACGTTGAAATCCTCTAGCCAGCACCCGAGTTGAATGTTCTTCAATTCAAGCAGAACATCAGCGCATCAACATTTCAACAATCTGTGGCATTCAATAGCGATAATCACAGCTATAATTGTGTTCTTTCTCTGAATCTCAATTCGAAATCACGTGCGTGTGTGTTTTCGTTTTGTTTATATATAAATTTATCACATTGTAACCGGTCGGAATAGGCTTGTAAGCCATAAACACTATCAATTAAGATAAAACTATACTACTATCAATTATTTTATGGAGTTACGGAGTCTTTTTTCACTGTTGTTATGGTGTATTATTGTGATTTATTTCTTTGTGTGTTGTATGACAGTGACAGCGATGAAGATAGCCCGTAATCGAGGTTCTGATTAGAATAAATTTCCGTCATATCCGGTCGATTGTTTGTCAAGACTACACACAACATAATGAACATTCTATAAAAGTATAAAACATTAATTTGTTGGTTAAATTTACGAAATTTTATAAGTAATGCAAAAAATCCAACTGGTTTGGATTTATGCAATTATTTGTTTTTGATGATAATGTTATTATCGGTACTGCACGCGTACAGAATTGCGAACGCGTTTATTTCCGGTATGATAAGAAAAATGATGTAAATTACATTTTTATATCAAAATTTAACAAGTAAAATTGTTATTTCCGTTAAAACTTCTTTAGTTTATGTGTAGTTTTTATAGTTATTTGTTGTTTTTGTTAAGATCTTCAATGAAACTTGGTGTAAATTTATTGTAATTGCAATTTATGTAACGCGGTCATCTTCTAATCGTTGAGTTTCAGAATCCAACGAACGGAAAACGTAGGAGGTGTGCAATCATGCGCTACAGGCAACACTTTACACATTGTATACAGATTTATTGAAAAATTTGCATACACTTTAGTGCAGACTGCATCTAGGATCGAGCTTTCTTTCCTAAACTCACTTGAGAATTGAATTAAAAAAATACCCAATGGTATTGACGTTATTTAGTATTTAGTATTTCTCACACTAAGCGTCGTAAAAATGTGAATTTCTCAAGGCCGGTTCTGCCATCACTCGTCACACTATTCACAATCAACATACTCATCACCCTCTTTTGTAGGGGTCGTTTTAAACGATCTGGCAATTTATCGCCGAACGTGATCTGTGCTGTGCCGAAGCGAAAAAACACGAATCGAAATATTTCTCTCTTGGTGCTTAGATAGCATTAAGTTAAGACTTTTCTTTCTTAAACTGAATACTATTCTTTCCTCCAGTCCACAACAATTCTTATATATATAGTATTTTAGTCGTTCGTTCTTTCCCTTAAGGCAAGAATAGAAACCTCGATTTTTGTTGCCTTAGATGACTAGATGTCTAGAAAGCTAGAGTGAAACACCAAAATGCGCCTGGAGTGTATAGACGCACGTCGCATCACAGAAATAAAGGGTCTCTTTAGGGTCTGGGGACTCTTTTCCGACATGTCTGGTGATGTCGTTAGGTCTTGAGTCTTGTGCGTGTGCGTTTACTAAAGATAGACTTATTGAGGATGAGGAGACAGACAGAGGATGTGTCGCGAGGTGAGTCACGAGGAAAACACATGCGTCTCACAATACGTGATCGTATTTTTGGGCCTCTTTAGGGTTTTAACTTCCACACCATACCTATTTTTATATTCCATCAGAAGTTTGTCTCTTCTCTGTTAAATTTTCAGTCCTAACAAGTAAAAATTTCAATTTTCCTTCAATAAAACCTTCGAAACGTGTAACTTTGTAACTTTACCAAGGTATTTTGAGACAAATAATAGGCAGGTTAAGTAAGTACTTAACTATTATTAGATGGAAATTATTTATCGAATGAAATTCGAGCGTGAAAGTTGAACGCTTCATTTTCAACATGTGTCTTTAAGCTTTCAAGCAAGCTTTTGTTACTCGTGTTACTCGTGTTATTCACGATCATTAAGTCTTGTCTGTCATCAATGTTTCAGACTGCTTCAAATGTCATTTCAGTTGTTTTTTTTTGTTACACATTACAATGTAATGTAGGTAATGTGTTGACAAATCGCGGGTTTACATTCAAATTTTCTCGAAAGAAAAAAATGTTGGTAATTTTTTCGTGTTTGGTTAAAATTGCGTCAACAACAAACGTAAATTGAAGAGTGTTTTTCATCACTATTTACATTATTAATTACTAAACAGCTAACATGAAACGAATGGCCTTCGACAAACAAATAAAAAAAATTAGATTTAAATATTTGTGTACATATTTGACGAAACGCGCAATAAATTGACTCATTACTTTAATTAAATTTTGTTTACTATGCTATATATAAAATACGTTTGTTTGCTTACTAAAATATAGGTACATTTTATAATTTTTAATTTAATCTAATTTTTATTCGTAATAAAGTGCGATATTAATAAAATTATGTTTTAATTTAAATTTATGGAATAGTTTCACTTTGCGTGTCGTGTTGGGACGTTTGCGTTGGAAAATGTTCGATTTTAAACCAAGATAATTACAAACTAGCGTGTTGGTGTTGGTTGCTGTTACAATTTGTACTCTAAATTCCAGTAGCGTTCGCCGATTGCATTTGCAGGTGTACACTGTACGCAGATAACGAGAGGAAATAATTATTTTCAACTTTAGCGCGACGCGAATTACGGCTTCCATCGCTTCTTTTGCTGTTGAATTTGAACCAACGTGCGAGTAGAAACATAGCAACAGTAATACCAACAGAGTGATAGTAATAGGAATAATAGAACAGTAGCTTTTTACTTTTTATTGTTGTATTGCCGGCTTTTTACATAGTTTTGTTGACCTCGTTTGGAAATAAAAAATATTTATGTCGGTGATAGCGTGTCATTTTTTGTGTTTTGTCACATTTAAACAAAACTGGTTGGGTTTAGCAAAAAATGTTACTAAGATAAATTGTATGTTAGTTTATTACGAATAACTTTTGTTATAAACAATTTAGAAATTTTGATTAGAAATATAAGTTTTTTATTGTTTTGTAACTAAAATCATGAGAAAATTTACTGAGCTGTATTGATTGCGGTTGATATATTGCAGTTTTATCAAAACCGGTGCGTTCTATCAAAAAATGTTACTAAGATAAATTGTAGCTTAGTTTATTGCGAATAACTTTTGTTATAAACAATTTTGATATTTTGAATATAAGTAGTACTTTTTAATGTTTTTGTAAACAAATGCATGTTTTCACCTATTTTTAGTACTAGCAGCGCCACCTATGAACTACTAGCTTATAATTTCTTATACATTTTACCATATAACTCAGTTTTACAACAAAAACAATCAATATTTCTATTTATAATGATATTTAGATATTATTCACCGCTCGTATTTTACGGTCATAATTTGTTAGTTAATTATTTGTTACTTACATTTTCTGTATATGGCATGGAAGTGTTGTCAGCAGTGTAGTAATAACTTCGACATTCCCTAGCAGCACCGCGAGCAGGACGTCCTCGTCGTATGTTATCGTTATCGGCGTCGTTTTGCTTGTCATAGTCGTCGTACGTTCCTAAGGTGAACGAGCACGTCGTTCGCGAAGTGTTGGAGGAATCCAAACCGAAGCTCTTGGCGTTCTTATCGCTGCAATTCTTGCTTTCAATGCCTTCAATTGGCGCACTAACGTGATTTGAAAGCGGTGTACACTCTGAACACGAGTTTTCCCGGCGAGGGTGGCGAGGAACCCTTCGTTTCACATTGATACCTTTGATATTACCCATACCAGCATCATCGTTTCGTGATGCACGCGTGCTGCAGCTCTCAGAGGACTCCGGGTAGGTTTCATTAATGATATCGCTATTCTCAGCACGAACATTACGCGGTTTTGGTAATCGGATATTTTGTTGATGCATAATTAAACACTGAATACTTGAGAACTTAACACAACTTAACACGTTCATTCAGAGCATAATTATGAGGTTTGTTGACAGTTATCACATGATATTAGTCATAACGTGGTTATAACTGTCATAAATATTAATTATAAACAATTAGCAATTATAAACCTATGTCATAAACTAACTAAATGATTATTTTTAGGTTACATTTTGTAGTTATTAAGGGATGAAATTTTGAAAATAAAAATATTTAACCTCTGCACGAAGTTCAGTATCGATTGCAGGCAGTCGTTGTCGAGGAGTTTTATTTTTCATACCCGCAGACGCGACGATAATGCATATTCAGACATTTAATTCATTACGACTTGATACGAATCTCCCTCCGGGGTTGCGCACAAACCACGCTTACAAACGACCCTCGCTGACTCGCATGTTAAAGTCAAGCAAGTCAAACTACACCATTAAAGCCACAAATTCTTGCAAACGTTTGCTCGCTCGGCATGGAAATTTTTGTTTTACAACGTTGCATGGCGCATATCTTTACAAGGAAATAAAAACCTTAAGTAAAGTTTTAAGTGTGAAAGGTGTGAAAATTCACGTTCACAAATTAGCGCCATGAAACAATAAACAAATAATTTTATACCACATTAACTCAACACTCACGAAAACTTAAGTTAACTTAAGTTCACTCAAATTATTTAGTGAAAATGTTTCAAAGAGTTAACAGCTTCAAGCCTTTTTCTTAAATTTATCACCACACCGAAAAAATGTTTATTGTTAATTAGGAATTAGTTTTGTTATAAACAATGTTTGATATTTTTATTTGTTAACATAGTTTTTTGTGTTTTTGTGTCAAAAACCATTGGAAAATTTCTGCTAAAATATTGACTGATGTTTAATAATTGCAATTCTAGCAAAACTGGTGCGTTCTATCCAAAAAGTTACTAACATAAAATGTTTATTAGTTAATTGGGAACAACTTTTGTTATAAACAATTTTGATATTTTTATTTGTTAACGTAGTTTTTTGTGGTTTTGTGTCAAAACCCACTGGGAAATTTCTACTAAAATATTGATTGAAGTATAATAATTGCAATTCTAGCAAAACTGGTGCGTTCTATCAAACATTTTACTAAGATAAAATGTTTATTAGTTAATTGGGAACAACTTTTGTTATAAACAATTTTAATATTTTTACTATTTAACTTAGTTTTTTACGATTTGGCAGGATATAAACATAAAGTCTATGAATATTTATTGGTTTTGTATTGAATATTTATTGATTGATTAAGTTTAACGACTGTTTGATTGCATTTTATAACAATTTATGTTTTCATAAATAATTCCTCTTTAGTTAGGTCCGTACTACATCGAACAATTAAGCGAATTAAACATTAGTAATAAATAATCGTGCTGTTTGCTATTTTTAGTCATTCACAAATCGTACATCAACACACTCACGACTGACCAAACACTAAAATGCTTATCCTGTAAGTGTTTTATTGCTAGTAGCCAACTGTGATGGCAAACTTTAAACGAGGAATTATTGAAATAATTAATTTAGTTTACAACGAACTGTTGTCTGTTGTGTGCACTACAGAACCGAGTTGAACAAAAACCGTCAAAAGCGCCACGACAAACAATTGTTTCATTGTTTTTTTGTTTTGTTCAAAGTTTTTTTTACAACAGTGTATAACAGAAAATACGCGCTAAACGAATAATAAAAAACGAACGTTACGGTGATTGTTACGAGGTGAAAACATGAATAATTACAATGTTTGCGGTAGAAATTGTGTACATTGTTTAGTTCATCATCGGACATTACGCCATCTTGATTCGACTGAGTATGTGACTTTAGAATCAGATGTTATTGAACACAAACCAAAGGGATGTTTTTGTTTACCAACATTTAAGATTTTTTGTGAAAAAATTGTTTACATAAAGAGTAAGTTTTTTGATTTTCATAGGTTAGGAATTGTTTGACAAAAGTAACAAATTGTGTTAGTGTTAAAGGGTAAAGAATTAAAATCAGTTAGTAATTCAACACCCTAAAGGGTTTCGCGTGTTTTTTAAAGTTTTTTTTAGTTTGTTAAAAGTTTGTCCGCTTGTTACGTTCGTCGTTGCTGTAATGAACAAAGCTGTGATTCTGCATTTTACGTTTTACTTCGTTAGGGAAGTTTTAATTAGGTTTTCACCAGGTTCTACAGCTTGCTAACGATTTTTAGTTAAAATGTTACGGTGTTTAATTCTGTTTTACTGCGATTTATAAACAAAATTTTTGAAAATTTTGACAAATCCTCTATGTTTTTAATTAAAATAAAAAAAAACAGAAAATTATTTACTTCATTACTACTCTGTGACAACAAACAGATGATTTGTGACACATTTTCTCGTGACTTAAAACTTTTTACCACATTAGGAATGTGGAGAAACATATGGTAAAGTCTTAACATTTGAAAGACAAGAATCCATATTCAGTTTACATTCTTTGGCGTAGCAATCACAAACTACAAATTTATAGACATCATACCATCATCATAGACTTGTCACATTATTAAAAATGAATTAACTCGACCAACGTTTCTCATCCATACAATTTAATAGCTCTAGTATTTTGTAAAATGTGCGTCTGTTAATTACAATCGCCTTAGATGCATGAACTCAGTAATAACTCGAGCGTTCGAAGCATTTAAAGCGTTGATGCTCAAGTAGCGTTAAACTTCGATTGACACGCAAACAGCAAATGAACGTTAATGATTTTCATTTTCACAACTTGTCCGTTTGATGACTCCCGACTCTCGACAAAATGGCAATGAATTAACCATTGCGTCACTCTGCATCGCATCACACCGCATCACTTTGATCACTGCACTGCAATTAGTGCACGCATGCAAATCTTGCATAATAATTATCGGTTTCCTATTCTTACTCACATCACACATCACATCTACGTATGTAGATGATTATAATTTTTATGATAAATACAGATTGAAATCATCGTTGGAATCATCTAACGTTGATAACTTTAACTGGATTTTCTTATAAATGTTTTTGTTGTTTTCCAGATATTCGTCTGCAGTTAAACGAACAGTTGCGATGTCTCGATATGCGTATGGAAGCGCAGGTGGCGCTCGTCACGGAGTTGCAGGATTTTTTTCGACGGCGTGGTGAACTGGAATTGGATTATTCAAAAAATTTGGATAAATTAGCTAAGAGTCTTCAGTTAAGACACAAAGAACAGAAAGCAAAGTATGTTTTTTTTGTTATTTTTTTAAATTATTAATAATTTGTGGTGATTGTTTTAATTAGACGTGAACAATGGTCACTGTTTTCGAGTTATGCGTGTTGGCAACAACTAGTAACACAAACCAAGAATCTCAGCAGGGATCACGTGGCTTTATCCGAGGTTTACTCCACTCATTTAGTGTCAAGATTAGGGCAAGTGATGGAAGATGTTCAACGAATATATAAACGAGTAAGTTATAACCTTAAAATCAATTTATAACCTACAAATTGTGACCTAACCTTAAACTTATAGTGTCGTGAGATTGGTTATGAAATGCATGAAGAAATTCTTCGTGTTTTACATGAATTGCACACTACAATGAAAACCTACCACAATTATCAAGGTGAATTACGTTCAGCTGAAGCCAAACTCCGTTCAGCGGAATTATCCAAGACCAAATTCGAACAAAGTATCCCAGCTGAAAAACTGGACCGGTCGAAAAAATATAAACTACTGGTGAAAGAAGTGATGAAGGTAAGTTTTAATTATTCCATAGGTAAAACTTGTGACTATATTGATGTATGTGTTCAAAATGGAATTCCGGTTCACGATTTCCGTTTCCGTCTCGGTTATTTCCGAACGAGTTCTAACTCTAACTGCATGCTATTTTCAGCGCAAGAATAAATACACCGATTCGAAGTTGAAGGCGCTCAAGGCACGCAACGAATACATCCTATGTTTGGAGGCGTCCAACACCACCATTCACAAGTACTTCGTTGATGACCTGTCAGATCTTATCGACGTATGTTTCTCATCTTTATCTTACGCCTAACTCATTCATTCAAAACTTTTTGCATCTATTTATATCTAGTGTATGGACTTTGGATTCCATAACTGCATCTCACGTGCACTGTTAATGCACGTGTCAGCTGAAGAAGGCCGACAACGATCTGTACAAAGCGGCATGGACACATTATCGTCTTGTATTAACACATTAGACTCACGACTGGATAAACAAAAGTTCTTAGAGTTTAACCACACGGCGTTTATGATCCCCAAAAAGTTTGAGTTCCAAGGACAAAAAACTGAAGAACCAGTAGAACCGGAAATCTCGAAGGTTCTACACCAAGAAATGGAAGCACGATTGAATCAGTTACAACAACGTGTGACTTCTTTGAGGACTGAGTCTGAGGAGGTTTGGAAGACTTTGGAGACAGCTGAGTCGACTTTGTTGGAAATGTTGAACGCCAAAGATTATGAATGTACCGCATATTTTGGGGAGCATGCTGTTCCTGTGAGCAAACCGTTGGAAACTGCTTTGATCAAGTTAAGGGCTGATAAACAAGAAACGGAAGAGTTTTATGTTACTGTAAGTTACATAACCAAACTTTTATAAAAAAAAATTACTAACTTATTTTGGTGTTCTTGTATTGTAAAACAGAAACTCCGTGAATACTTTATATCCTCAACAAAAATAGCTCGTCTGGATGCTAAACAAGAACATATCAGACAGGTTTTGAAAACAGAAGCGCCGGAAATTGGCGGGACTTTAAAACCGGCGGCAAAAACACCGCGACGGAAACGTATCGGGCGTTATCAGATGAATGGCCAACCGAAATTATTTGGTGGATCTCTTGAAGAATATGTTGAAGCTACTAATCAAGAAATCCCGTTGATTATTAAGTCATCAGTTCGGGTTATCAATTTATATGGTACGCATTTACAATTTTGAGGTTATGTTAGGTTTTTTCATGTTTCTTCATTGGTTTCATGTTTTTTGTTGAAAGGTTTACATCATCAAGGCATATTTAGAGTTTCTGGATCTCAAGTTGAAATCAATAACTTTCGAGATTGTTTTGAGCGCGGTGAAGACCCTCTGGCGGACATGACAGATGCATCAGACATTAACAGTGTCGCCGGTGTTTTAAAACTTTATCTTCGAGAATTACGCGAGCCCTTGTTTCCCATCATTTATTTCGAACAGTTTATGGAGTTAGCACGTAAGTTTTACGACTTTATCGGTCTAAAATAATTTAATGATTTAGTTTTCTTTCGTGCCACAGAACTGGAGTCAAAGGTTGAGTTTATTGATAAAATGCGTGAGCTAGTGAGGAGTTTACCCAGACCTGTGATGATTGTGATGCGTTATTTGTTTGCGTTCCTAAACCAGTAAGTTTATTTTTAAATTTTAATATTGTGATTAAGTTCTAACCTTAAGTTTTGTTAATAGTTTGTCAGAATTTTCTGATGAAAACATGATGGATCCATACAATTTGGCTATTTGTTTTGGTCCTACGTTGGTACCAGTGCCTGAAGATAAAGATCAAGTACAATTCCAGAATCAGGTTAATGAGTTGATCAAGAACATTATTATGTATAACGACGAGATATTCCCAAACGACGTTGGGGGTTTTGTTTACGAGAAATATATCTCTTTAGAACCGGATGACCAGTATGTTAAATTTTGCTTAGGTTTTTTTGTTGGGAAATTTATGTTTTTGTTTTGTAGTGATGTCGGTGATTCTCCATCTGACCACGCCCCCGATGATATTGATTCCGAAGTTTATCCATATGAAGATGGTAAGGTTTTGTTTAAAATTACAAAAAATTTATTTATTTGTTGTTTTTTTTTGGTGTAGATTCAGAAAGTATGGAAGCAACAGCTCAATTCGACTTTAACGCGCGTTCCGAACGTGAATTATCTTTGAAAAAAGGTGATACTGTGACGTTATTCACCCAAGTTTCAAATGATTGGTGGAAAGGTGCCGTTAATGGTAACGAAGGCTTAATTCCTGATAAATATATCCTGCTAAAAATGAAGTAAGGAAATAACAAATAAAATGTAGACTGTGTACTGTCAATCCTAACCCAAAAATCTTGTAATTGTTTCAGGGACGATGACAGGGAAAAGAACGACAACTTAAAATCTTCCTCGTCCGAAGAATCAATGCGACGACGGGCATCAAGTTCGAACGACTCAGTACTATCCGATAACTCATACCCATCCCCATTAATTCAATGCAATCAAATCACGTGGACAACAGTACCGGACATGTCAGACCCGAGCCCAAACAACACATCCGCATCGGTGCTCATCACAACCCCCAGAGAGGTACTAGAAACAACCGTTTAACAACTGCCCGTAAAAAAACAAGCAAAAAACGAGATCTAGAGCGATAACAAACGTGTTTTGTTTTGTACCAGCTTGTAATTTTTGTTGTGCATATAACTTCGGTTTTCAATTTCGATTTGTTTTAATCCCAAATTGCCAATGTAAAAAAATATGATCTCATTTACTACAGTAAGTACACTGCAACAACTTTACGATCACAAACCAAACGAATTTTTTGCATGATGTCAAAACGCAAACAAAAATACACTCACACAGACAAATCGAAAGTATAAAAATGATAAATAAAAGTGCATGGCTGCATGATGTGATAATATTTGCAAATGCTTTAAATGTATGTAATTAATTTAACGAAGTTGAGTTGAGTTTACTTGACGTAATGATAACAAGTATTGTAATTTGTACGTACACCTATTTGGTTTCTATTTGTTTTGTGTTTGTTTGTATTGTAATTTGTAACGTACCGTAAATATAGAACGTAGCAGTATTATTTTTTTTGGATGTAAATATGGCGGATAATGCAAGATAAGAACACACTTGAAGGTTTAGGTTTCTGTATTTATTTAGTTACTATTTGTTTTATTTTTTACTTTTATTTTTTATTTTTATTTTATAATAATGTAATTACCGAATAAATTTTTTGTATGCATGTTTTGTGTTTGTGTTGTTTTAGAGTAGGTTACCTAACCTAAAATTGTTTTATGGTCACTAATGCTTTTTGTAAGTGTTTGGAAGTAAGTTTTCCGTAGTTTAATTTGATTTTCACACGTTTTATTGGTTTTTCATATAGTATATATGCTAGATCACACACACAACGAGCAACATCGTGTGCTGTTCACTATTTAGAAAGAAAGTTTTTAAGGTGAGCCCTCTGTCGTTCGCATGCGTTGTAGAAACTTTTTGTGTTAGTGGGGTTATGTTCTAACCTGTCTTAACGCCATGTTGCCATTGTATCATCAATCACTTGTCTTTTGTAGTAACAACTAATTCGACGTTGTGTACCCAACCAAGCCCGGAACGGATGTTTGTGAATTGTGAAAATTGTTTCAGAACTTGCCCGCTGTAAATAACTCGCTTGATTCAAACTTAAGTGTTGAGGAAGTCGTCATTTCCCATCGCACCACCATCAACATCAACGCGAGCACCCCGGTTTCAGTGAATGGCTCCCCATCTTCGTTGCCATCTTCTTCGTCAACATCGCCCGCCCTACCAATTAGAAAGTTCGATCAAACCCCACCTTTACCACCCGTAGAAACCAAGCCAATGACTGAAAGCATCGATTCTACAACTGTTGAGTTACGTAAAAAAGATCTGTCTGGAGTTAAGTCAGCCCCTACTCCTTTTACCATTGGTAGTATAGATGACCAACCAGACGCTGTGAATTTTAACCAAAATCGGGAACAATGGCAACGCCGTGCCAATTCACAATCTCATATCAAAGTCGATTGTCTTGTCCAGCGCGATGCGAATCGTCGTTCTGAATCCTGGGGACGTAATCATACACCTGACTTAGTTATGGATTTACCTCTTGTAGCTGGCGGCACTTCTCCTAAGGACAACGTCAAAAAGTCCCACTCCGTAGGCGACCATCTTGATTCGGAAGATGATACTACATCAGTTAAATCTGCAGACAGTCCACCTGCGCTGGACAGTCCGGAAATGCAAACAGCAGCGGAACGTTTCGCCAAACAAAACCAATGTACGCTTAAGAAGAATACTAAAATGCATATTGAACACCCCGTGCCAACAGATGGCGCTGTACCAAAAGTTCAACCCCTAGTCGATTTGGTAGCGATTTCAAGCCCGGCGCCCGAACGTAAATTAATAACATCAACGCCCACAAACAGCACGTTTAAACCACAACTGAAGACGAAACCGACGCTTCACAAAAAACCGGCTTTCGGCGTGGCTCTGCCGCCTCTCACACCGGAAGTCCTACGGAAAAAAGACGCGGATTTGATCACATAAACACGAACAACAGGAAATATCGGGAGACGAAATCCAAAATGTATTTTTTTACCTAGTTTTTTTTGGTAGATTTTTTGTAGGTTAAACAAAAGATGGCTGATGCACTTAGTACGCATGCGCATGCTGTGAAGCGAACAATTGAACCAAAATTTTTATACACGATACGTTTAATTCTTAATTACTCACGTTAACTTGTAACGAATGGCATGTCTTCCATTATGACGTTCGAAATCGATCAAAGTATTTACAAGCAAGACACGAAATGAACAAACAACAAGTATTAACGAAATGTAGTTGTCAGGATTGGCAGAAACGTAAAGTTTAAACTGAAAAAATGTCGGATATTTTTGGACGATTTGTATGAATACAAAGCGCACGCCTACACAAAAATACATAAAACGATTGAGCACAATTAGACAAACTATTGAACTTATCTGTAGGTGTAGACAATAAGGATTTCAACCCTTAAGAAACAAGTAACACACAATGCATGTTTGTAAAATGTTTAAATGTTTTAAGACGCAAATATTGATTATTTTAATTGTTTCATGTACTTAATGGCCTATTATTCATGGTGCTTTATGTTCGTAAGTTGTATTGTCAAGCTCAAGAAAGCTCAAACTTTTTAAAAACATAAAATTCATAACAAAATGTCAAAACAAGGTTATGTTACAATTTTTACGATTTTTACACTTTTTCAGTAATTTGGCCGAAACAGATAACTGTTCAACTTATATATCACAAAAATAGATTGTAATACGTACTAATAAGATATTAATGACCATTATTTCAATTGTTGTCAAAAAATCAATAATTGCACTGCTCACTCACAAATACTGTACTCGTAATTCGGTGTGTTGTGCTTGATATTGACGATGATTCGTTTGATAAACGGTTAGATATGAAAGAAACAAATCAAAACTTAGATTTTATTTATATGATGAGACTGATACGCGTTCGAATACGTTTTTTTAGGTTAGGATTTATTTGAATTGGACAGAATTGGAACAATTTCACGTTGAATTAGAGTGGAAATGAACACAAAATGTCTAAAATTGAGACGTGCCTATTATTGTTTCGGACGTTCGAAGCTTTATAACCTCAAATTCGGGCTATGGCAGCCATTTTGTTTAGAGAATTGGTATGAACACACAATTAATAATATTAATTGATTAATACTCGTATAAAGTACTAAATAATCTATTACCCATTTATATGTGTTGTGTCCTGATTTACTGAAGCGTTTATTCGCTAATTAAGTTGCGTTTAGCTTTAATCTAAATGTTTAATTTTGTTTATATCAATAAATGTCATCCCTAGCTCGGACCCTGTTTGCCTTATAATGTAAATTGATCGGATTACACGAGGGTAAATGTAAATGTATTTCGATACATGGATGGAAATCCAGGATATTAAAAACAGAAGTCGT
>JARJDS010033091.1:1470835-1481083 GCA_030264155.1 Atheta pasadenae | reverse complement strand
CTTCCAGCAACATTTTATCCTCAGCTCGACGATCACGTGGGGTTTGTTGAAGTTTTTTGCCACGTGTAGTGAAGAACGGGTCGAAAGCGCTGTCATCGTCACGACGGACTAACTCCCAACGTGGTTCTTCCGCGTATAAACGACTGTTTAACAAAGTTGGGTCTCGTTTACCTCTATTTGCCCAAAATGGACCATCTGCCCGTCCCTGTCGTTTCCATATGTTCTGGCTGAGGCAGTGACGGTTTGTCATGAAGTCCTTACAAGCGTTGAATCCCTCCATACAACTAGATGACATTTTTAGTGTGTTTGATGATGAATCAAAGGACTGCAATTACGAATATTGAAGGTAAATAAGTTTGTTTTAAGTTACTTTTTAAATACCTCATCCGAACAAATGGCGCAAGTAATGAAGGGTAGAATCAAAATGGCCGCGATGTTGCTGAAGTTTCTCATGTTGTGTTTTCACTAAAGAAATGTTCAGAATGCGAACCTCTAACGACTGAAACGCATTTTCCGCTTCTTGAGGTTTAAATACGTTCGGTACGCCCGCCCTCTGTGCTGTTTGTTTTATTTGTGAAACTCTAAGATTGTAAAGCAAGAAGTCCAGGTAGCCCTACGGGTCAGCTTAGATTAGCACAGGGCTTCTGGGAGTTGTCGTAGGTGGATTGTCACTCACCGGTCTGATTACTTTCGCATGTAGTTTGTAGTAAACAATTTCTGTCGGCCGCAAGACGAAGGAGTAAGGAGTAAGTACGCATGGGTAAATAAGTGCAAATCTTTTCTTCTTTTCACAGTTGAGGGACTTTGGTCCGAGTTTACGAGATTAAAAATATTTCTTTCGTAATAGCAAATTTTGGTAGTTAGTGTCAATAAAAAATAATATACCCTTCAATAACAATAATATATTTATTAATAATACTGATACATTCGTGTACAATAAAATAATCTACTATAGATTGGTACATTTAAGTGGCTGGCTACTAATCATTAGAGAATATGACCGCCGAAAAGGCCTTGTAAAAAGGTTAAAAAGGTTTACAGAATTAGATTTGTCCAGCAGCGGCGTTTGACTTGAAGGATTTTTGAAGGTTAGTTATATTTATAGCACATATATGGGCGTAGTTATTGTGGTACCATTCTGGCATTCTACCTCTGAAAGGAAAACATAAAATATTTGAGGTTAAAATATACAGGATATAACATAACCTATACCTTGTGTCAATTCTTGAAAAATGCGTCAATCGTGATTTATTTCCCCCGTAAACTTCAATTAAATACCTCGACGCCAAGACAACTCCTCGGACGCTATTGGGAATGTTAACAGCTTCAGGATCTTCTACAGATGTTTCTATAATAAGACATGTACCTCCTGGTAAATCCGTACGCCATGCCCTCACAACACAATACTCTTCCATCGGCAAAGGACCTACATTCCGGCGTGAATACTGAAACAACTCAACGTTTTTATCGATTTGTGTTAGGGTACGAGTTGAATGTAACTCTTTATCCCATTTGGGTCTTTCCTTCAAAATGCGGTACAAAACTTCACCAGGTGGCGCATCGATTTCACAACATAACCTCCACATACGTAACGGGTAACCATCGCTTATCTTTTTGTAAGATATTTCAATCTTTGGATTGTAGGTTTGGATATAGATCCAGTCTTTTTCGCGTGATTCACGCATCATAACATTTTGACAATCTTGCATATAACCTTTCCAGCCACCCTGGTCCAGACCTAGTTCTGAAAGTTTCATTACGCTGGTTTCCTTCATTTCGCTTGATGAACATTGTTGGATAAATTCACGTGGGACCTACAACGCAATTATAAGAATTTATATCTAGGTTATTTGATGTTAGAATTAAACTTTAGATGGTTCTAACCTTAAATAAGTTTGCACAATTTTGAAGAAAATAGAGTAAACAATCATGGGCAGCTTTATGTTCTGCAAGTTCTTTCTCATGGGCATTGGTAGCGTTGGTGTTGGCCACAGCAGGAGGACGATTAGTTGTGTTAGCGTTTGAATAGTAGAACAAAGATGGCGCGAAACAAACAGCCAGATTACTTTCATTCATTTGATTAACCGACGAGTTTTCTGCAATACTGGTGAGGCATTTTAACAGGACTAAAAGGATCTCACAGTGTTCGTCTGGCATCAACAACAGGGCACATAACACAGCCTGACGACGTTCTTCTTCTGGTACAACTGTTAAAACAAGATATCAATTTTAGGTTATATTTGTTTATATTAGGTTATGTTGGTTATGAGTAACTTACATTGGAATATTAACATGAAAGTTTCTGATAATTTATTGGTCAATAAAGCTTCCGGTAATTCCCGGAAGTACTGTTTGATCACATCTGCAATATCATGAGCTTGGTACTCGCTGAAATTCAAGCAATCTCCAGCCTGTGTTTCTATAAGTTGTTTCAAGTTTGCAATCCGTGATTTTACTCCTGATTTCCGGAACAATCCAACTTGATCATAAGCGCTTTGCTGTAGCCAGATCAAAGCCTCCTCGATTCCTTTCGGTAGAGCTGATCCGGTTTTTTGTAGGATTACAGTTAAAGGCACACCAAACACGGATTTTTCACGGTAGGCGTGTGATTTTATCTTACGCATCAGTTTCGGAAGATCCCAATTCCAACCAGTGCGATGGGTTGGACAATATTTTTCCATGTGTGCGGTCAATTTTAACAAAGCTAGCTTCCTTAAAACATGTAATTGAGTGCAGGCAAGCGTAAAAATCGGTCTGCCCCCTTCTTCTAAATCAAACTTTTCATCATCCCATTCCTCTGAGGTGGATAGTGCTCGCCAGGTTATACCTTCCTGATTGGTATTGTGACTTGGGGAGCTTTGCCATCGATCTGTTCTATCAAAAGATCGAGTTTTCCGGTTTCGGTACCGACTGTTATAATCGGTAGCGTCCGCTTCAAGGGGAGCAACTTTATCACCGCTGGTTGCAGCATCACTGGTGCTCATACCGCTTATTTGTCTGGAAAGGAAGTCTAAAACTGGGGATCCCTCGTTTATTCCATCACGACCACGACGATGTCGGCTTGATCCGAAGATACCTAACTTGTCACGGATAGATTGATGTTTTGATTGCTGCTTTTTGAGGACGTTCTTGTGCCATTCGTCTATATTTGTTGCTAAAGATAAAAAAAAAACATAAATATGGGTTTGAGGATTTGGTTGAGGTTATGGTTTAGGTTTCATCCTACGCATTTCTAGTTGATCCACTCTGGACCATCTTCTCACGTCGGATTGATAAGTCCAGTTTTCACTTAACGCGCAAGTCTCTTCTTCCTCGTCAGCTTCAGTTTGTTTTTGTTGATGGACGTTGGCACATCTATTGAGTGCTTGTAAGCGTCGAAATAAAGATTTCATTACTGACGCTTCCAACATTGGATGGTCTTGTTCCACTGCAGAGATATCGACCGGAAATTGTTGATCTGTTTTAGGGACACGAGGACAAACTTGCAAATTTTTGTTTCTTGTGGGTTATTTGAGGTTATGGATGGGTATTTAGGGTTATGTAGCATTGTCATTCATGTTTTACCTTCGTATAGCTGAGCATACTGCGGAAATCCTGCTGCTCGAAGCCATTTGCAAGCCTCCATCGCTTCGATCTCTGTGTGTATACGCGCAGGCAGGACAATGTGCGATGTGCAACCAAGCAAACAATGAAGATATAAAAATAGGCAAATCAATATTTATACAAATCCGATGCATTTATAGTACATTTCTAGGTTATTTTGACTGAAAACTTATGACTATAAAGTATACTTTTAGTTCAAACTGCGTTAACAATGTTTAATTATGTGTTTAATTGATTTGGACCGGGATATGCAGTGAAATAAAGATGTAAAGTCTAAATATTTTGATTTCAGTCCACCTGTACAAGATGGCGGCCATTAAACGTTATTTATAGCGCTGGAAATGAGAGCGCTTGGTTTTAAAATCAAGTTGACTTGTTTCAATACATTTTCATTGACTCAGTTTTCCTTTAATTTTATTTGTTTTTTCTTTTGTTTTAACCTTTAATTTGATTATTGGGTATATTTTTTTGTTGTTACTTTTTGGTAAGTTTTTAACTTGCCTGCAATCTTGTGCGCACGTAATTGTTTCCATATTTGCTCAGCTTTTCGCACCGGCCAATTGTCGTTCACTTTAACACTGAGGCTGCGAAAGAATTTGTACTCGCGAATTCGGATGGACATCGCGAAATCGCACGCCGTTTGTGGCTGCCGCCGAAGGTGTCGTTCGTCGGACTGCGGCCACGAACGGCGGTTGCTCGTTCACCTAGAAGCGAAAGGATAACTCATGCATGGCAACTCAGCCATACATAATTAGATGATATTCAAAGGCGATCTATGCATGAATTGTCGCGTCGAAGGATGTTCGTCAATACAACGGCTGCCTGCGCTCATCAACGCGCGCCAGCGGTGGCGGCAGCCGGCGTGACCTACCCACCTGCACCACGCGGCTGCCGTCACAGCCACCGCAGGCCGGGTTTGTTTGCGTGTTGCTTGTCGCGCGAGAGAAAAGCGACCGGCGTTTGTATGAGCAACAATGAACTATTGGAAATGCGAAAATCGAATATGTACGTAGTCGATGAATGCGTTTTAATTGAAAACCAGTCGATTCGAGAACAGAAAACTTATCAACAGAAAACAATGAAATGTACGAAAAACAAAAGATTTTTACTTTTTTATTAGGTTTGCGTCTTTGGCAAATCTCTAAGTTGATCAAACTTGATCTTATAGTTTTGGGGTTGCTTTGATTCAAAATCTCAACACCTTTTGTGTGTTTTGGTTGTGGGTTGGCGGACTATCAATATTTCCTACTCCTCTGTCTATACAATCCCAAATTATGGAGGAAATATAACTTTTTAGGGCCTCAAAGTTATGTGTAAATAATTTATTAGGTTTTGAGCCCGATAAACTTATATGCTTATAACTTTTAACTTATAGTTTTGGCGCTATAGCGGATAGCCAATCGGCATGTATGTCCTTTTATGCTCATAACTTCTAAACCGTAAAATATGTTTGCATTTTCTCAGCGGATTTGTATAGATGGTGAAAATTTACACTAGAAATAGTATACTGGATATCCTGATATGCATTTTTAATGTGTTAATAATTAAGTCGACCAAAGTTGCACAAATTTTTCGTGTTCAATATGAGTTTTTGTTCATATCTTCTAAACGGCTAGAATTTTTTTAATTTTTGCACCGAATTTAAATCGGCACCGTCCAATTATTTTAAGAACCATATATTGGACATGTGTTGTACTTTTTATGTGTGCAAATAAAAAAAAGTCAGTCGCGTAATGGTAAGTTTTACTAAATTTGCTGTTAATCTTATGTCGATGTGACAAAGAAAAATAAATATTTTAACATTAATATTTGCATGCAAACGCAATAAATTCACAATCAAACTGAATCAAACAACCAGAAACAACGCTGCCCAGCGCTGACCTAAGTCATTTAGGCAACCCAAACAACATTGCACATATTTTGCACAAAAAATGACTTTTCTTAATTAAGTCATGTTCAAATACATGCTCTATGCATTCCTAGATCTCTGTTCCTAGACACTTACAAACAATTCAAAATGGCCTTTTTATAACCTAATTTAATACTATTGTTTGTTGTAAAATTTACAATGTAATTCCTGGCAGGAAAATTTAGCACTGTTATTTGGGTTGCCTACCCGACAGTCAACACATAATCACGCTGGGGACGAAAGTTAAAAAATAATAAACAACGCTAAGTTCTATTAATAGTAAATCAATATATATGATATATATTTTAACAAACATTTATTTCAATTCTCTATCAATTGTTTTAACATATTAATTCGTCTATTATAATCAATTTTACCAATCAAATTCTCCAATTGTTCACCCCCCGTTAAAAACCCTTTCAAATTATGTACATTATAACTCTCCAGCCTGTGATCAGTTATCCTATCTTGATTAAAATTATAAGTCCGAATCTTTTCATTGCGAAAATTACTCTTCACCTGACTCTTTTTTGTAGCTGCCATATTCATATTCTGTTGGTCCAACTGCATCTGATACAACTTTCCTCTCAACCTCAACAAAGCAATTTCTTTATTTTTTCTCTGTGACCTGTCAGTTTGACATTCAACAGCCACCCCAGTAGGTAAATGAACCACCCTCACAGCAGAATCAGTAGTGTTTACATGCTGTCCCCCTGCTCCAGTTGCTCGCTTTGTCTCAATTTTAAGATCTTTAGCTTCAATATTTACCTGAATATCATCAGGTTGTGGTAAAGCCAACACAGACACAGTACTGGTATGAACTCGCCCAGCTTTTTCAGTCACTGGAATTCGCTGTACTCTATGAACGCCTGCTTCATGCCGGAAATATTTATAAGCACCACTACCATTTATTAATAATGAACCATGTCTGATGCCCCCTGCACCAGCTTCAAGATATTCAGCCAGCTCAGATTTCCATCCTTTAAAACTGCAGAAATTGGTGTACATGTTCAATATTTCATTTGCAAATAACATTGCTTCCTGTCCACCAACCCCAGCATTAACTTCCAAACTGATACTGTTAAATTCATCTTCTTCTTCAGCAGGTAGAAGTAATTCTCTAAGGGAGTCATTGATATCTTCAAGTTCTGATTTAAATTCAAGTTTTTCTTCTTCTGCAAGTTTTCGTATATCTCCGTCAGAGTCTAGTAAAAGTTCCTTTAAATTGTCTACGTTTTTAAGTAATTCGTTCCGTTTGCTAATTACAGTAATTATTGGACGTAGTTGTCTTAAACGTTTGTGAGAACCACTTGATGCACTTGCCATCGATGATAATGTTTCATACTCACTTCGAAGTTTTGATATATATTTATCTACTGGAAGGCCTTCAATTTTTAATTCTTCAGTGTGAAAACATCTTTTATGTCGTTTTAGGGCACCCAATTTCTTTAAATTAGTCCAATGTTTTAAGTTTCCTCGCAAAGTTTTATTTAATAAACTTAGGAACATTTTGAGGTTATGGCATGTAGTTCCGTGTGAATCTTACAAGATCTTGCTTATATCATCACTTTAAATTTAAATAAATTGTCGGCCCACGCATTACCAAACCCTAAATCATTGTTAATTTAAGTTCGTCAAAACTAAACTTCAAAAATTTCAATTTATCGAATTAATTTCGTTATGTGCAAATGGCCATCTAGCGGTGGAAATTGTAAATAAAAACAAATTGTTTTTAATTGCAGCTTCATAACAATTAGATTAATAATAAAAAAATTAATTAAAGGTTTAAAACAAGTGGAATATATTCTGTACAAAAGAAATTTATATTTTGGCTTTGGTTCCTTTTTACAAATCAACTCATTGTCACTAATATTTCATATATCTTCGATATAAATTTACATTTTCTTATACACTAATTTGTAGCAGTGGACGCGCGGCGTTCCTGCAGAGTTTAATATAAATCCTGCCTCAACCGGAACACCAGTCGTTTCGTACCTTTGTTTAATTCTCATCGTCGTCGCTTCGTGAACAAAAAAACAAATGAAGCGAATCAGATGACAAACAAACAAGTCACGGCGCAAATGCAATTTACGCATCACACGCACCACATTCAGCACTTCCAACCAAAAAACTTAAACACAATACAATCGAGCTCAGTCTACATGTTTGGGTTACGCATACGAGAATGTAATTCGAGGCTCGATGCGCAACCACCTATAACAGACACGATAACAATTATTATACACATTAATACAATAGTTTAATATAGATGGTCGTGTCAGGGCTGAACATGGGCGCGTTGAAATAAAATTGGAGAGATATCACAAGTTGCCTACGAATTCGTCAAAATATAGTTCGGTGGTATCAGAGTGTAAATGTGTGGTTATGTTCATTTCTTGTCATCAGATTTGCCTTCCTTTTCAAGAATCGGGATGTACGAGTCTTCCTTTTCGGAGTGATAAATACTCTTGGCTTCACGACGTTCTTGTTCGGACTGCCATTCGACCTGAAATTAAATAAAACATGGTTATGTAACATTTTTGTACGTTTAAAAGAACTAAAAATACAAACCTTTTGTTTGTGTTGCTTGATTGCGTCAAGACACCTATCCAAAACCATTTTTTCGGTCAATAAACCATCAGCGCTAGCATACGCTGCCGCTTGCCAGGCAACACCGAGCTTGGCAATTTCACGACCTGACATACCGTCGGTCATCGCCGCCATTTTGCTACAAAGCGCGCTGTAATCAAACTGATCCACTTTGAGTCTGCGTAAATTCTCCGCTGCTGGTTCCAACACAAATTTGGTGAAGTAAAGTCTCATTAAACGTTCACGCTCGGGTAATCCAGGCAAAATAAATTCGACCATCTCATCCAAACGATCATTGACAGCCCAATCAAACTGTTCAGGAGTGTTTGATGCTAACACCAACATGAATTTACCACTTTGTTCGCCAGTACGATACAAAAATGCATTTAACGTCGCACGCAAATCTTCGGAAATATTTTCAGACGAACGTTTCCGCAAGAACGCATCAGCTTCGTCAATAAAAAGAATCAAACCTTTACGCGTACTCTTAGCCCAATCAAATACTTTGTGAACAGCAGTAACGCCATCTCTACCCATAGGCGCAATATCACCACCAGTAAGAATGGCATAGTCCATATTGGAATGCTTCGCCAATTTTTTCGCAAACATAGTTTTACCAGTACCGGGAGGACCGTGCATGAGAATATTTCGGTACATACCACGATTTTGTTTAGTGTTTTTAGTAGCAATAGCAATATCACGCATGCGCTCCTCTAGTTTGGGAGCAAGAACAACACCAGCTAGAGCATCGCCTTGTTGTTCGCGCATGCGCTTCAACGCATCGATAGGATGTTTTAGGGATTCAAGGAAAGAAAAGCGTGATGTTTCTCTAACAAGTGACGGTTTACCAAGACGAGCTTCTATGTATCTGGCGGAAACACCAGTGGCACCTTTAGCTGTATACACACCAAGGGCAAGTAATGACAAGCCGCCAACCGCGGTTACTACTTTGTTCCAATCTGTAAGCATCGCTTGCGCACCTTGGCCTATTACAGTTCCTGCGGTTTTAATACCCTCCATTACTGTAACGCGGTTTTCATTTGCTTTAAGTCGAATTTGTTCGAGAGTTAAGTCGCGATTCTCTCTGTCGACTTTAGCTTTGGCCCGAAGTTCAGCTTCAACGCGTTTCATTTCGTTTTGATGCCGCAGGTCCATTTCGTGCTCGATTGTTGAACGACGCATTGCTTCTTGTTTTGCGACACTTTCTTCTGTCCTGTATTGCAATATTATTTGAAAATAATTCACAAAAATAACGAAATGTTTAATTACCTTTTAAGATTTTCTTCATTTTGTTTCTGTTGTTGTGCCAATTGATCTTCATACCGCCTTCGTGATAATTGATCTTGATATTGTGCACGACTTTGATGTTGTTTCGTCTCCTCGGCCAAATATTTTCGTTTTTCTTCACCCTCTGCCCTCTTCTGTTCAACCTGCATTTGCGCAATGTGTGCTTCATATTCTTTAACTTTAGCTTGATATTCTGCCTGACGTGTTGCCTCTTGCAATTTGGACAACTCCAAAGCTTCCTTGGCGTGATCTATTTAAACAACGTAATTTTACAAAAATAATACACATGATAATGTATTGGGGGTTGGGTAATATTGCTTACATAACTTACATAACTTTGATAACATGAATGAAAACTTAAAATGTAAAACTTACTTGATCTTTCTAGTTCTCTGGCAGCTTGAGCGGCTCGTTCCAATGCAGAGGAATCGAACCGATAAGCTTCCATTGCCTTCTTCTCGGCTTTGGTCAGGTTGGGTGGATCGGGGCCACCGCCACCGGTACCTGGTGCTACCGGAGCTTCCATGCCGGTCGGCATCGCCGACATGTCCGGTTGTTTCTTACCATACCCAAATATCCAAGACATGATACTTTAACTTATGCACTGTACATTCATACAAAACCAAACACACCACAAGAAATCGATCTTCGAACTGCCGCAATGAATGACTGAATTTGTGTGAAACTAAATGACACTCTGTGAACGCGTGCTCGGGCAAAAGCGCGAGGTTAGAAGCGATTACGAGATGTTCGAGAACCCGTCATGACGAGATCGTTCCCTTTATTGTAGGCAACTTCTTATACTTTTTTGTATTAACCTATTGCGCACTTTGTATAAAAACAATGAAACTAGTTTTTTT
>JARJDS010033090.1:1780573-1791512 GCA_030264155.1 Atheta pasadenae | reverse complement strand
GCTTGGTGTTGCGGATGCTGCGGAAAAACTCAAAGATCGTGTTGTTAATCTACTCGACAGTATCACGTTTTGTGTTTTTATGTACACAAGTCGTGGTTTATTCGAATGTGACAAATTGATTTTCTTGGCACAGATGACCTTCCAAATTTTGATTTATAACGAAGAAATAGCCCCGGCAGAATTAGACTTTTTGCTTAGATTTCCAGTCATGGCGGGAATGATATCTCCTTTCGATTTCTTATCGCATGTTCTCTGGGGTGGCGTTAAAGCGTATTCTAATATGGAAGAATTCAAAGGACTTGACAAAGACATGGAAGGTTCGGCCAAGAGATGGAAAAAATTCGTAGAAAGCGAATGTCCTGAGAAAGAAAAGTTTCCCGGTGAATGGAAGAATAAAACGTCTTTACAGCGTCTATGTATTTTGAGATGTTTAAGACCTGACAGAATGACATATGCAGTTACTGGGTTTATTGAAGAACGACTCGGAACTAAGTTTATAACTGCTCGAACGGTTCCTTTCGAAAAATCATATGAAGAAACTAGTAACTCGACACCTACGTTCTTCATTCTATCTGCTGGTGTAAATCCTTTGAAAGACGTGGAAAAGTTAGGAAAAAAACTTGGCTTTACTTTTGATAAAGGCAACTTCCACAGTGTATCATTGGGACAAGGTCAAGAAATTGTGGCCGAGAATGCAATGGACGAGGCGGCTGAAGAAGGCCATTGGGTTATACTTCAAAATATTCATTTGGTTGCAAAATGGTTGCCTGCGTTAGAAAAAAAGATGGAACAAACTAGCGACGGGTCAAATGAGAGTTATAGGCTCTACTTGACTGCTGAAGCTGCCGCAGATCCTGCATACAATGTATTACCACAAGGTATTCTGGAATCGTCTATTAAGATAACCAATGAACCTCCAACTGGTATGTTTGCTAATTTGCACAAAGCATTAGATAACTTTTCACAAGAAACACTGGAGATGTGCTCGAAAGAATCCGAATTCAAAGCGATTCTGTTCTCTCTTTGTTATTTCCACGCGGTGGTGGCAGAAAGGCGTAAGTTTGGTGCACAGGGATGGAACAGAAACTATCCGTTCAATGTCGGTGACCTTACTATAAGTGTTAATGTGTTATATAACTACTTGGAGAACAATAACAAAGTTCCCTGGGAAGATTTAAGATACTTATTTGGTGAGATCATGTACGGTGGTCACATCACTGATGATTGGGATCGTAGGTTATGTAGAAACTACCTACTCGAATATATGCAACCACTTCTACTAGAAGGAGATCTATTCTATGCACCTGGATTCCTGGCTCCCAATAACCGAGATTATGTTGGATATCATAAATATATTGACGAGAATTTACCGACAGAGTCGCCTTATTTATACGGATTGCATCCTAACGCCGAAATTGGTTTCCTTACGAATATATCTGAAATTATGTTCAATACCATCTTTGAATTGCAACCACGTGATTTAACTGCTGGTGCAGCTGGAGGAATGACTCGTGAAGAAAAAGTTCGAACCGCATTAGATGAAATCGCCGATAAGTTGCCCGAGTTATTCAATGTTAGAGAAATGATGGCAAAAGTAACCGAGAAAACACCGTATATCATCGTATGTTTCCAAGAATGCGATCGAATGAATACATTGACATCTGTTATGAAGACATCTTTGAAAGAATTGGACCTTGGCATGAAGGGAGAGCTTACTATAACTCCCGATATGGAAGAATTAGAAGAACAACTTTACATGGACAAAGTGCCCGAACAATGGGCCGTAAAAGCTTACCCCAGCCTATTACCTTTAGGCCAATGGTTCAACGACTTGACACTACGCATTAAAGACTTGGAAAGTTGGACTACAGACTTTGCAATGCCGCTGGCTGTATGGTTAGGTGGTTTATTCAACCCTCAATCGTTCCTGACTGCTATTATGCAGCAAACCGCACGTAAGAATGAATGGCCCTTGGATAAAATGTGCTTACTCACCGACGTTACTCGCAAACAACGTGAGGACATTGTTACGGCGCCGCGAGAGGGTGCCAATATCCACGGACTCTATATGGAGGGTGCCCGCTGGGATCCTACCATCAGCAGTCTTGCCGATTCTATTTTGAAGGATTTGTTCCCTGTTATGCCGGTGGTGTATTTACGTGCTATAACTCAAGATAAACAGGATTTAAGGAACATGTACGACTGTCCAGTGTACAAGACGAGGATTAGGGGTCCAACGTTTGTTTGGACTTTCAACTTGAAAACTAAGGAACGCCCATCCAAGTGGGTATTGGCCGGGGTCGCCATTTTGCTAAGCATATAATGGAATTTATCACAATCTGAGTGAAAAATTAATCTTGTGATTATATACAAAATATATTTGCAATAAACTTTTATTCTTTAATAGATACTAGTGTCGAATAGCACTCAAAATATTTAATTGTATACCTTGTATATCATAAGTTCGAAACAATAGATAAATCACTTTACGTACTAGCAGGAGATTAACACTAAATATCCTGTACGTCTTCATTATTTCTTGCAGTCTCTAACTTCCGCTGCCATGTCCACAAACTTTGTAATATAGTCCATGCTTGATTCAGTCATGAGTGATTGTAAGTGAGCATCCACCTGCGTTGCAAATAAAAATTTTAAATTTAAAACTTAAATAACACCGACAAGAACTTACGTCATGCGTTAAACTCATACGGGTATCTTCAGAAGTCCCAATATTATTTACAGGTTGAGAATTTTTAATTGGTGATGCATCCAAGTGACCCAGAAAGCTACTAAAGGAAAAGTCAGCGACCTCTGCATTAATCCATTGATGGTCATTCTCTTTGAGTAGTCTGGATGGACTACAAGGTGGTGTTGTTTCAACACCTTCCGACAGCAATCCCACGAAATTAGTAATGCCGTCTCCCTTTTGATTCTGTTCCTCACTATCTGCATTTGCTCTTGCATTTTGTATCGCCATGTCCAGTAAGTTGGAGATACTAGTCGGGGAACCAACTCTACTCAAAGTAGTTGCATTATCTAGAATATCGTTAGCAATGCCACTTTGGGGTTGTTCTGAATGATTTTGAGAATGGTCCAGCTGTGCTATTTGGAACTGTTCACATTCTGGTGCGACATTTGTTGATATGATGTTTGAGGAGTCCATGTTAACAGAGGAAAACGAGGTGGTGGTCATAGTAGCGGTTTGATTTTGGTTTGTATTTTCGGATGGAAGTAATCGCGGTGCAATAGGTCTTTGCTGGTTCAAAGCTACGTCTTGTGAAATTATATTCATTTGCACTATTCGGCCGCTATCGGCCTTGTTTGCTAAAAGTGGCAGTTTACGTTCGACGACTACTTGCTTCGTTCGGGGCCTGCCTTTTCGATTACAGTAGCGTGGCATCATACGTTGAATAGACTACACAAACGAAATTTAGATACAATTACACCAACTTCCCTAAATTGAGGTAAAGTATACACTCCTTAACAATATTGAAGTTTACTTACATTAATTTGTGCGCGTAGGCCACAATTCGGAGAATTCGGACGCCGAAACAACGATTGTGGTGAAAACTTTTTAATTTCCGGTTGGATCAAAATTGGCACCATACTGGCAGTGGTTGTGATGTTGCTTTGTTGTAGTACTGTTACCATTGTGCTTGTCTAAAACAATAATTATATTTATTAATTTATCAACTGGCACTAGCAGGTTTAACCTTTGAACTTACCGTTTGCATATCCTGAGTATTCTTATTGTCATTCAGACCTGTTTTGACAGTTTTGCTTATAACCTTTGTCTTAGATTGATTCTTGTTTGGAGAGCCACAAACATGCCCGCAAGGACACTTAACAATATTTTTCCTGTAGTGTAGCTTTGCCACTGACAACAATTGTTTCAAAGACGATGTTACATTCGGCCGAGTTGTGGTCGGCTCTGTGCTTGGTTTGTCTTCGTCGTCCACAGCGTCGTCTTCAATTTTCACATCAACTTCATCTGATGTTAAAATGTCTTCCTTTTTGATAACTGCGACAGTGGTACCTTCATCCCAACTATATTCCAGTTGAATCTTTGAATTGGCTCCAAACTATTAAAACATATTTGAGAATATAAATCATATAAAACAACATCACAAACTAAAATTTAATGGAGACTTTAGCCCACAATTCATTAAAATCACGCCTTACCATTAAATATAAATCTCCAACAGTCAAAGTCCCACAATCTGGAATAGTCCATCCTAACCTAATATTAGCAATATCATGCTCTTTCTTAACCATGATCATGCAATCATCATCATTAAGTTCGTCTTTTGGATCTGACAACAATGATTCAGTAGGTTCAACAACTTCAGGCAATTCCTGATTTTGTAGAGACAAAATCGTATTCACAGCTTCATCAATAAACTCATCAACTTTATTAACATTTTCAGCTTCAACCACGCAATTCTCATTGTTGTCTGTAATCGACGAAGACCTGGGTAGAGCATTACTGGAAGAACTTTTTTCACTATTACTTTCAGTTCGTGTGCGTTTAATCCCTCGTTTGGTCAACCCATTCTTCATCATTTGCCTAAAATTAGGAAACGCCGAAAGCCATAATGCTTCCCCGGACTGCTTCGCACCAATTCGCTCTTCATAAGCATTCAAACAAATACTTTGCGTGGTAAAAAATTCTGTGATGTTAAAGTTTGGAAGCACAATTGAAACTTCCTTCGAAGGAGCTAACCTCAATGGAGGTTCGTTACGTGGTTCTATCTTCCCTGGAAATAATGCATCCTCGTTGGTTTGTGCTGAACTATCATCGTTCATTGACAACAACTTTTCGTGTTCGATAACTTCAGGATTCTTCCAACGTTGCGACAAGTAATAAATTAAAGAGTTGAGCCGTCGCTGAAGGGGCACCAGAATTCGAATACGAGGATTTTGAGATATTTCCTGAACTCTCATCCATGTATACATATCTTTTGGCATACATTCTACTAATACTCTTGTTGGTAGTTTAATGTCATTGTCATTTTCTATAAAATTTATTTAAAAAAATTAATAAACATATCAAAGTATACATTTAATTGGTTACCTTCCAGTCTATTCAGTCTTCTTAACGCTTTACACATCGGCGTTCGGATCCTTATAGTACGTCCTTTGACTCTTATCGCTAAGGTTCCTCTGTAAATAAGTTCATTTAATTTGATACATGTTTTCTCACTAACTGATGTGAGCTTTTTTCGCAATTCGCCGTAGTTTATAAGACCGTACAATTCCTGCACGACTTTTTTTACGTCTTCTGAGAATTTTAAATGTTTAGAGATTTTATGCCATGTGCGGTAATATAAGTGACGAATTTGTTCCCTGGTTTTTATTGCTGAATCTAGTGCTGTTGATCCTGTGGCTTTTTTTCGAATTTTGGTATTTATGTACATGTGAATTGCTTCGAAATCTTTGCCATATTCATTCAATGCTTCAAAGAAATAGTTTTTATCTTCAGTTGTCCAAAAGGGTTTTTGAAAAGGTTTCTTTACTTCAGATTTTGCTTCCTCTTTCTTTTCAGGTTCTACAAAAAAATTATATGTTTATGAACTAGAAGTTACAATAACTACAATATATAGAATGAATATATGAAACCCACAAATGTAAATTTAGCAAATCAAAAGAAATTAACAAACATAACTCTTGAATAATTTATAATTTCTTCATAGTAAAGGACTAGTAAAACTTATTAGTAACTGATTGAATACTATACCTTTTTTTTCAGGCAATGCAGCTAATGCTGAATCCAGTTTCATTTTCTTGAACACTCTAGCACTGGTTCGCAGCTGGAAACTCTCAGATCCTTCAACATTATTGTATGTTGTAACAGAACCCAACAAATCCTCAATAGGTATTGTAGGATCAATGAGAACCTTGTGAGAATTTTCTGATGTGCTTGCCACATTTTCATTATTTGTTTTCATAGTAAATACTAAAAGAAAGAATCAATTAGTGAGACTATCGAAGCAATCCTCAATATGACAAATTTTCTTTTCTTTTAAAATATTATAACAAAAATTAAACATTGGTAAATAAACTTGTTGAGTTCAATGATCTGCACCAAAGCTAATCTTGGCAGTGGGATGATGCTACTTAGATTCAAGAGATGAAAAATGCATCAAACTATTTGGTTAAGTTTGATTGCCCTTATTAAAAGCTCAAACTNAATTTCAGATATACACACAGATTTGGAATAATGTTCAAAACTGTAATGTTGGCGCAATTTTGCACTACAACAATAAGTGTTTGTGTAGAAATTTTTGTTTTTACTCAGCAGTAAGTATTTAAACTTTAAATTATTATGATTGCTAAATATTTTTATTTGTAGAAGCGTTGTTGGAATGGCAGTGAGTGTATTGTACCTATGTGCATTATTATTTCAATTGGCCTTGTACTGTTTTCCTGCTGAATTGGTTATTCAAGAAGTAATTTATTTTTCTATATATTTTCTACAAATAATTTTTAGACTGATTTAATATCTGGTATTAAAATATACACTATCATTTATCAGATTATTATTTTTGCAGTCATTATATTCAGCTCAAGCAATCATCAACTCTCATTGGTATGAACATCCGAAATTTTCTAAGATTTTTGTCCAACATATTATTCGTCGCTCTCAAAAAGTGATAGTTTTCAGTGCTGGTGGTTTAGCAAACATCAATCGGTTTGCATTCACAGTTGTAAGTACAAGCTATTTTTATAAAACAATATTTTCCAAACAATTAATTCATTGTTGGGGTTTATTTCAATTTCAACACTACTAGAAATAACTAAACTAATTGAATTCACATCAATCCCTTTCGTTGTCACTTAACTCTTTGAGTTGTTTGTTGTAACTAAAATAACATTTCATTTCAGATTTTCAAGTGGGCGTTGTCACTGTATACCTTATTAAAAGATATGGCAAGACTACAAACAAATTTGAATATATAATACTCCAAATACTAAGTGCTCTCCTAACCATTAAAAGCAATACACGTTTTTCTTGCAAAATGTTTTGTTTATTAATACATGAACGCTAATCTATTGATGATGTGCTTAGCTGTGTTTTTGTTTGATTTAACATTTGTTCTGTCTGCGAACGTTGCTATGTGGCTAACATAAATAAAACATATAGCAAATGCTTATTTTTGTATTTTTTGTACTATATATTGTTATTTATTATGATTTAAATACAATGCATAAGATAAAACGCTACGATTATATACATGAGTAAAAATTCCTTAAAATCTAAAATTAATCACTTTTTTGCTTGAGTAATAATAATCTTATTCTTCTGTCTATCTACAATAGCTTGTTTGGGAGCAGAAGAAGCCTGCAACTGTCTCGAGAGAGTCTCATGTCTTGCTGTAGCATATCTCGAAAATTTCGCAATAAAACTACTCTTATCCACGTGTTTACTAGCAGCTCCGGCAACTTGCATAGACAAGGCGGCTTGTTTCTCCAAAACTCTAGACACGACTCCTCTGCTGCCACCATCGTCATTTGCAAGATGACGCATTACAACGCTTAACTTGTCCTCGTGTTGTTGCTGCATAGCAATAATCCTCTTTTCCGATTCCAACCGGACCTGCTGCAGTGTGTGGCTCAGATTCTGAATTCGCGTCAAATAATTCTCATTCTGACACTCTGTATTCATCATCTGCACTTCTAACTTTTTACTACTATATCTTAAATCTACAACTTTGTCAAAATATTTATGCAACAGCACGCGCATTTCGTGATCTTTCAGTTTCATGAGTCGTTCTAACAAAACCTTATCGGTCATTTCGTGACTTGTCGCAATGACCAACTCATGTCCACACATTAATTCATTCTTATATTCAATAGCCAAATCAATCGCTTCAATTGCTTCTTCATACTGAATCATTTTACGTTCTTCAATTTCGTTGATAATACTCCGTATGCTTGACTTTCCATCAAACTTACATCGTTGTTCGATCAACAGTTCTCTAGTACGTCTTAAGTTGCGTATCTCATGCCGTAATGCTTCCAGATCATCAATTGGTGTTGTTATATCCGACCGTACCTCCAACCAATTATTGGAAGATACCAAACAGTTGTCATTGCTAGTCGGACGTCTAGGCATAGACTTCAATTCATTTTCTAATATTAATCTTCGTTTTTCTTCCTTACGTTTGACTTTCTTCAACTTTTCTAACTGCTTTCTAGATGTATGTAAACTATTTTCTAATTCAGACACACGCCTCGTACTATCTTCGGTTATATTGCGTATGGAATCAATATCACAAATTTTCTGTTCAATATCCACCAACTCTGACCTGCATTCCTTCTCTTCAGCATCATTTCCAACCGCTGCTTGTAATTTCGCCTGTAATTTCTGATGTTGGTGTTTGAGATTCTCCAGCTTGTGATTCATTTTATCCCTCGCATGGGTTTTGATGCTTCGATGTTTCTGCAACTGCGCTTTCAACTTTTCTTTCATCTCGATGGTATGTTCCAATTCGTTAATTTGTTTTTGACATCCTTGAATGTCTACTTGAATCTGTCTCAATAATTTCTGCTTACTTTCGATTGATTCGTTGTCATCCCCTAAAGACCCACCAACTTTTACGTCATCCGCAATTTTATTTGGAGGAATAGTAATTTGATTATTAGTTAATTCAACTGAGTGAATACTATTCCTTCTACCACGCGCACCTTTTTCATGATAACTATTGGTAGAACTTGTAGCACTCTCTTTTGTTGCACTTGGTAAAACATTACCAATAATAGTTTTAGATATCAACTTTTCAGTGTTTATTCTAAAAGTATCTAAGTATGCTTGTAGCTTATATTGAATATTCTCTGCTTCTTCAGCACTATCACTTTCCTCCTCTTCTTCATCGACTTCTGAAGCTTCAATGCTATCTTCTGCTTCGCCTTCCTCATCAATACGTTCCAATGATCTTCTTGGTTCACTAGTATCACTCAAACACTCCTCACATTCTTGTTTCAACATCAACCATTGAGATATCTGTTCCATGTCCCCCTGAGATAGACAATTTTGTATAATAAGCTTTTGAAATAATTCTTCAGCATTTACAACCAACTTAAATAACTGGTTTGCAGCAAATTGTAAACCAAATACATCAAATTGTTCCTGAGCTGTATCATTGCTTGTGTATGAATTTATAGTCACTATATTCTTAATCATTTGCACCCTTGTTGCAAATTGCAAGGTGTAAAATGTTTCAGGCAAATCTTTTAAATAAGGTGATATACAACCTATCAACAATGTTTTTGCTCTCCCTCCAAAAGAATCTTTCAACAAAGTGGTTAAAACTGATTCATTATATGGCACCTGTATGGGATATTGACTGGGTGTTGTAAGGCCAATGATACATTTCTGCAATGCAAGTAAACCTGAGTCTGATGGAATGCTTTGTGGTGCACCAACATTATCAAAAACAAGAATCTTCTCACTGCTAGCCAGGTCTGCAAAACTTGCTGTTGATACTCTGTGTTGTATCAAATTATCCATCACCCATTGCTGCTCTAAAGTAATAGTAAACAGAGTGTGTGCACATTTTGGAGCTATGTTTGTCATCCCCAACTGAATGAATTCAAATGCATCACTAATTGACTTGCATTCCACACTTCCACATGATAATAAGTCTTGAACATTGTCACCACAGATCTGTGACCATGTGATGTGAGTGGTAAAGTTTCGTTCTTTATTTTTTTCTGTTCTGATAAATAGTTCTCTGATGAATCTTGGAATGATGCCATAGTCATATTCACTCGAGGCACAATTGAATCCAGGCCCTACTAAGGTATATGACTTGCCTGTTTGTGATTGTCCAGTGGTGACGATCGAAACGTCACATCCTTCAAGAAGAAAGTTTAGCAGTGGTGCTACAACGCTATTGAAGAGTCCACTCTGCGTGCATTCATTTGGCAGTGCATAATTGACTGGATATGTTTGGGAGTTTCCTAACTGAATTGTGTTGTTGCAAGCGTTGGGGTGAACACAGATTATATCGCCGTTGGATTTTACTGGCAATATTCGTATTGCTGTTTCTATATTAATTTCCATTGTAATTTGGTCTTAAGTGGTGTGATAAAATCGATGAAACTTCGAAAACATCGGAATTGTTTATAAACTTTGACTGAGGTACATAACCTCATAAAGATAATCCGTCAGAACAGTCAAAACAGATACTGACAGATACTGACAGATACATACTTGTAGATCATATATTTAAAATAACGCACTGATTGAAATGTTTAAAGGAGAAAGAAAGAGAGCGAAGTACTGCATATTGAATTTATTTGAATATTTCTACAAAGTGCAACAAATAGAAAGAAAAACATTTATAAGCAAAACATCGTTTTGATAAACTATTATAAAAGAAGCTGATTTGGTACTATCAGTCAAAAGTTTCAACATCATCATCTTTTTCGTGGGTTGTATAACTAGGTTGTTGGGGTTTACTACCTTGAGTTCTAGTTACAAAACTACTGCCGATATACTGCACACTGTGAATAGTTACATCAGGGAAAGGACTCTTGATGTTTTCGGTACAAGATAAAATATCATTGTTTTGCGCATTCAGGCACTTGATTGTTACAACAAGAATGCTACTGTCGGACTCAGAAGTTTTCTTTTTAATTAAAATTCCGTTTGTATCATCTGGACAGAAAGTAATGTCCGTCTTACCTCCACAACTTTGCCCTGCAAAATTAACAAACCATAAACAATACTCATGTATCTGTACAAACACTTTTAATAACAAATTAACGTTACCTTGAATTTGCGTGACGATCGCAAGAGCGGCCAACAACAATAATAATGATTTCATTATAACTGCTTTGTGTATTGTATTGAATTTTGTTGCTGCAGTTATTGTAGTTCGTGTACTACTGAAATTATTCTAGTTAATAAATTTATTTTGTACACGGTTTTATT
>JARJDS010033090.1:1680497-1718743 GCA_030264155.1 Atheta pasadenae | reverse complement strand
CGACCACCACGACACTGGGGCACTATGGTAGCGAGTGGAAAAACAGGTCGTGCGCTTGATTACTAATTATTCTTTTATGAAGGTCAGTTTATGCGCGAACACGCACAACAGACGCGGAGTGTTTTACTTCTTCGCAAATAAAATGCGGCCGCAACGCAAAAAAGTTAGAATGTTTGTTTATAAATTAATTATTGTAAATAATAAATGTTTCTTGTAATAGCACACAACATAAATACTACATCAAGCTATGAAAAAAATTGTTTATCAAAGCGTGTACTTTATTGAATTAAATTTTAAATTTAATAAATCATATAAATTGAACTAATTTAATTTCATTGCTTTTTCCTCGAATAATATGAAGTCTTATAATATATTTTCCTTTTTGCAATCTACAGGCTTATTAAAATCATCCCCAAAAAGGCTTGTAACATGTTGCGATCTGGCATCAGACGGACGAGATTGAAAGTTACGAGTGTCTCCATCGTCTGAGGCGGGCTCCTAATTGAAAACGAAAATTAAATGCGAAGCACTTTTGGAAAAACGTAATAAGCGTTTTGCATTACAACCCGATGGGTTTTCATTAAACGAGCGGGCAAAAAAGAAGCACGCAGAGTAAATATTACAAATTACATGCACACTCGACGGATCGGAGCGAGACGAGTGGAAAAAACGATAAAATTGAATCCGCTTTTACAGTTAATATCGTCGTATATACGAATATCGTCCGGAGGGATGTGGTATATATTCAAAGCGATTTTGGCCACGCCAGAAAATGAAAAAGAAAGTGAAAGGCAGACCGTCTCGATAAGCATAATGAAGGATAATCTAAGTTGGCAAAAAGAGGTTTGTAATTTATTCCAATTCGAATGAGCTCATCTTGCGTTAATGGTCGTTTCTGAGTAATTTAATATTTTACCATTAACGTTTTATTTTTAAAAAAAGAAAGCGAGAATGTAACTTTTTATTGCTGAGTAGAGTAATTTTTTTATATAATTAATTTAGAGTGCTTTTTACGCTTAAGGTATTTATATGAAAAGATTTTACGTAAATACTGCAAGCAAATTTGTTTAGGAGATAATTTGTTATGCTAAAAATTAGCGTTAATGAATGAATTAATTCAAACAGTTCTAATCATACTGTATAAATCCACATACATTTGGGGATTGTGAATAGCTAGCTGAAATCGAAACGAACGAATGGAAATTACACGATCGACGAACGCAAATATTAGACGAACTCAATACGTGGGTTTCAGTCCCACCAAGTTTTATCAACTTTGTGCTCTCGCTTGCTCTGGTTGATTTTACTTATACCATTTGGGATGATTATGCGTCTGATGGGGTGGGTTGCATGCATGTATGCATGCGCTGTGCGGGCTGCGTGATATCGACTTGGCACCTGGCGCGCCGTTATCACATTAGGTCCACTCGCATCCGGCGGGGATGTTCTCTCCCTTCGATTGCGATCCTCGACGATTTCTGCGTAATAATTATAAGCCGTATAATACGCGCGCGCCCCTACACACCACGAAGGGTGTCCAAGCCGGTCGAGGGAGGGAATGTTTGATCATTCCCGCCGTTCGCCATCTCGCACACATCCGATTAGTCCAAACCGGCGTGATATTTCGTTTCGGACGCGTTCCGGACGCCTGTGATGATGATGATGTGGACAGTGGACACGCGGCGAACGCGAAGAGCCACCCCCGGATTGTTATGTCAACATTATACATTCAGCCATCGACGGGCACCGTTCTGCGGATTTGAATAAACGACATTTCATGTTTGAAATTTCAAATTTTCGAAGCTAAATCATCTAAATTTGCATTCGATTCATTATAGTACGATGATTTATTATCATATTAATTCGTATACATCATGCTACCATTAGATTTTAAGTATTTTATTTTAAGCTAACCTAACCTAACCTAATCTAACCTAAAAAAAACTACTAGTAAAAAACCTACTTCAAAAAAAATATTCAACAAACATAATATCATTTTAATAGAACCGTAATCGCTTAAATAACAATCCGTACATCCCTTTATGCAATTACTATAATTACAAAAACGTGTCGCACGTCGCGCTTATTGATTCCGCAACCCCGCTTCACGTCCACTAACCAGGGGTCAGTCCGAGTATTGCGTTTAAAAAATTGGTGTCATCGAAGTGCGCTAGCACACATGCCCTCCGGCCATTTGCCACCAACACCGGATAAAATAGTGCCTTTTTGTAAATGACACACGAGACACGCATTCGCCTCCCCCAACACACAAACAAGTGAAATTTCCCGAGAAAACGAGCTGAAATTGCAACCCCCCAACTTGGGTTGCTATACTCTGCACATACACGTTGACGACGTGAGTGACGTGACCAATAGTTTTAGTATTAGTCGGTGTAAACTACACGAGTAAAATCTAAAGGGTGGATTTTGTGTGTGTATGCGTCGTCGGTGTAGAAATAATTTCGTGAACACGACTATTGCATTAATAGAATATTTAATGCGTGCGTATTACGTGCATGACTTTGATATAACTGCGTATTAACCCCTTCGGCGAGCGTGCGCGACGCAATCACAAATAAAATTAGTTTTTTTGTGCTGCGGTGTGTAATCTTGTAATAAAAACTGTGATTAAATTCTCTGTAGCTATGACGCAGAAACGAGTTTAGCCTCCGGGCTGCTGAAATGAAACGAGAAAGGGAAAGGGAAAGTTTTTCTATTATTTTATTATGAGTTTTGATGTAATACAGATTCTGAGTGATTATAAGCTAAAAATTAATTTCTTTAATATTAAAATAGATTTTTTTATTTTTTTTAACATTTCATGAATTGAATACTTTGAAAACTCTAGGGGAGAATCAATGAACCCAATTATGGTTATATATTTTTTAAGTATTTGGGCAAAATTCACGCTTTGTAAATAAATAACGATTACAGATTGATTTCTTAACCAAAAATTAACTTTTGTTACATTGAACAACATTTTTTAACGAAAGTAGGCGTAGTCTGCCATCTAGTAACTTTAAAATGAAACATAAGAGTAAAAAATAACAGTAATTTGAACAAAACTTGAATGATTATAGAAAAAAACAATGGTTAACGCTTGAATTTATCAAAGACAATTTATACAAATGCCCTTTGGAGTTATTATTTTGTTAAAAAATGAATGTTGTGGCCTGGTTGTGGCACGGTTGTGGCAACTTTATTAAAAGAATGTTACGCCATCTAGTGGATTGTAATTGTATTTATAGTTGTGGAAAGTTACAAGCGCTCTCCTGTGTTGCAATATCGAACAGAAATACGTTGACATTTGTTTGACATAGAAGTTTGTAAATATATAATCCTCAAAAAAATTATTAGATTTTCTAAATTAACCTAAAAAGTATAGCTTGAATTCTTAAATACAATCAAAATATTTAAATTTGTGCAATAAATTTTGGTAAGTTGTATAAGTGCCTTTTAAATTTTGTTTATACTTTAAGATTTTTTTCCAATAACATCTTTTGTTAAAATCATAAATCTACCTTACATCAGACGATACTTAATAGTATTCTAACTTTTATAAAAAAAATGTATTGTCTGTATTTAATAATAGATATTTATGTTGCACTTGTCTATTTACTAATACCACACAAGCCGCACTTGAATAATGATGACGACTATTTTGTATTGTTATTTGTGTACATCAATTTTTTGTTGTTTGTTACGTCAATACATAAAAAAATACTCCTAGGGAATTACGACAAAAATGATTACATATAAGTCCATATACCTACAACATGACAACATGAAAAAACGCTTATTGTTATTTAACGTTCATACAAACAAATTTATTAAAATGCGTATCTACTTTCATAATGGAATTGTTAGGGACATAAATCAAATATTAATTTTATTAAAAAAATATTTTTCACTACGCCTAAAAAAGAATAAAGGAATCTTCATTTCCGAAATAAAATCGTAATCGCCACATTAAAAGTGCGTTATTAACGCAAGAAGCGTCTTGCTGTACATGTCACCCCGGCATCTTCAATAAATAATAAGTTCGTTTTACTGTCACCCTTTCGTGAAATCCTTGGAGAAAGTAAAGTTACCCTCGTTTTTATACTTGAATGTGTCCAAGCGAGTAAACGAGTATGCAGAGGAGCTTAGAAAAGGGCAAGTCTTAGAAGGTTGAGACTGGTTTGGGGATAGTGGGGCGTTACAGTGATATAACTTACAACCCTTGGCGCACATCCGAATGTTGCAAAAGTCACGAACTTTCTGTGTGCGTCACGAGGGTGTGTTTCATAGTCCCACATGTACCAATCATCTATGAATGTAAGGAGCAAATGGGCAAATGAACCAAATGTTCTCAAATGTAGAACAAATTCTTGGATTCCTAGAACAAATCTGTGGGTATGAATTGAGGCATAATAATAAGGGTGCACATGTGTGTTACATCGCTGACGTATAATTTTGGGTTAAGAGTTAGGTATAAATATGATAGTTATTTCCTATAGGGTTTCCCTTGATTGTAAATTATTTTTGCATTTAAAAAAATTAAACTAATTCTTAATATTTCAAATAAGAGATACATTTGAAATATTATTGATTAGGTGTATGATATTTTATCATCTAGTAACACATAATAAATCTTTTATGTCGGGAAAATTGCGTTGCCAATTATTGGTCAACAGTAATCACCAAGCAGTGTAATATTTCCGGTTAAATCTCATTCTATCCAGGCATGACGCATGATAGCAAGCAAGATGCATGACAAATATCCTATCTCGGTGTGGATGCGTTTACGGACGTGCCGGCCAATAATTTTGCATTTTATGAATCCCGCAATAAACGGCAATAAAGTAGCGTGTATTAATGCGCGTTTACAATTCGTTGCTGCCGCCACATCCTACGCCATTACCATAACCCATTGCTTACGCAAATACATTTGGTCGTGCGTCGAATGTGATGTTTTATGTATTGCCACGAGCAAATTCGCTATGACCTATGTGTACACCTGCATAACCTCAAATAACAGCTACCAACAAGTTCACAACGACAAATTGATCGATAGAGGTAAAAAAGGAACATCAATTTAGTTAAGCTGGTAAAACCTAATGTTATATTAAAATAGTAGGTAGTACATTATGTCCCAAGAGAGATAAAAATTTTAAGTAAACGAAATATGTTTAAGTATGCAAGTATAAACTTGGTATCCGCATTAATTTGTTAAATGTACGACACAACCGCAACGCGCTTCTGCTGAAGGTGAGGAAGCTTCCGCATCCAAGCGCATCCACCCATTGCCACACCGTCAGCCTGAAAATAAGTAATTTAATACACGGCCAACAAGGTGGTGTTTTTGCGCAAAAATAGCGGGGTGTCGAGTTGATGCCGATGCGCACCGGGATGAATGCGGCGCAGACCACACGGTGAGGGCGGCAGCGCCGCGCCGGCGGAGTTAATTAAGTTCGTCATGTTCGTCGCTCGCGCGCGCTAGGAAGGACCCCGAGAGTCCTGCTAACCGCCGCCGTCTGGATGACTGCGGGGCATTTTGGCTGTGTGTAACATGACGACAACGGCGTAATATTTTATATGCCGCATGCTCAACAAAAGAAGAACGAGGAATCTCCAATTTGAAAGAAGATAACGTATACACATAATGCGAGAAGAGCGTAGAAACTATACAAGAGAAAGAATGAAACAAATTTAATGTGGGTATAGTGGTGTTGTTTCTAAGGGGTGAACCATATTGCACACTGATACAAATGTACTTTAGGGAGAGGGGTGTACAACACCCTAACATTTCTAACGTTAAGTCAACGTAAACCCTATAACAGTCATTGTGTGTTCTCGTTTTGGTACACGTGCCTATGTTTTTTGATTTGTATTATACTGGGTGTATTACAAACATACTAAAAATAAATAAATAAGGGTTGGAATTAAATAAAATGAATTTAATAACAAAAACTATTCAATTAACAAAATAAGTGTGTATATAATGAACACGGAGAGGTTTTGAAAACATTGAATCATGGAAATAAGGTTGGGACGTGCCGGAAACCCGGAAAACGCAGAAACGAAATTAAATATAGATGGGATATTTGGATAATGGAAATTGTTTCATCGTCGTCGCGCAACACACATCCGCTCATCGCTCATCTACTCGCCAACGCACGCACACTGTCGCCTTGCTCGTTGCCTTCGTCGTCGCGCAAATGGATGTGAATTATACGCCCGCGAGGGCGGCAAGTGTGTTCCCGTGCCAGTGCGTTATTTCTGTTAGCGACCCATAAAATAAAGCTCTCCGGCGTTGAGTCAATAACGTATTATCATTATAATAAAAGCATCGGCGCGCCACGCAATTCGATCCTCGTCGGTTTCCCTCATTTCCCGGTAATATCCAACAAGCGACATCCAGCGCCAGAGGCACCACATTTGCCATATTCTCCCTATGTGTGACAGTCTATCAAATTGCTTTTAGAAGAATTTAGGTATCAATATATTTACGATTCCCACCAAGAGTACAGAGAATATATTGACACGGTGCTTCATTATGGCATTATGGCATGGGAATGAAGTCAGTGACTGTCACACTCGCTCACCGTGCATTAGTGAAAATATTGTTATTGGTATTGGGGGATGAGCAAGTGCACACATTTGTTGGGTGCGCGCGGTGGGGCCGCAAATGGGATTCCAATAATATTCCCATATTCCCAATTGGTAATCCATAATATATTCGGTTTTATTAGAACGATTTATCAAAACGTCACGCACTCACTGATGCCCGATTGCTTCGTTTACCTTAATGAGCAATGGGGTTCGCTTCGTTTTGTCGCAATGCAAACACACCGACTATCTTTGAATTTACGTCAATAAAACACATTAACATTACTTATTGCATCGTAAGTACACTAAAGTTTCGACTGATATGTCAGACTTAGACAAACAACGAATACGTTTAATTAATCTCATGCATTAAAATTTACCGATATCCAATAGATTACCTAATGGCTGCTATATAAACATTGTAATGAAAAAAATGAACATGAAAATATTATTCCGTTTGATTTATAAGAAAAAAATAATTCTAAAATTAAATACCCAAACATTTGTGTTGATATCAGTAAGAACACCCAGATATCACCTACCAACCACTCAGCTATTCATCGATGCATTCATCCATGCCATGTATATTTAATGGAAATTTGAGTATTTTTGATCGCGTTAAGCATCCCAGTTCTGTAAGTCAGCACACCCCTCATCTCATATGCTTGGCGCTTAGTTCTTTGAAGCAAACACATCCCTGTTCTTGTTGCTTTTGCTCTTTTACTCTCTTGGTACGCTAACTCCCCAGTGTTTTGTTCCTGCCTGCGCACTCCAACGCTTGCTATTCCTATGGGGTTGTTGTGCTGTGTCTGTTGCTTGTCTTCATCTCTTTTTCTTTTTCATTGCCCTCGCGCCCCCTTTTACACGCTTGGGGCGGTCGAGGTGTCGCATGATATGCCACCAGAACGATGCGTTGATGCTACAGAGCCAACACTCAATTTTTTGTTGGATATTGTCACAGTTGATATCGATACCACCCTGTAGGCATCGGATATCAAATAAGATACACATACCACGCGCGCAATATGAGTGTGAAGTGTTAAGTATATCAATAGATGATACTTTATATAATATAGAATGTTTGAATTGCTAAAGTGAAGCACAAATGAGTAGAGTTATGCAAACAAAGCATTATACAACTTCAATAATAACAAATGAAAATTACAATATTCCACAACGATTATATGTAGGTAAGTAGTACAAGTTTTTACTAAATATAATGATTTTAAATTAATTTTAAAACATAGTTTGGTTAAATATTTTTGCTAAGATGTAATGAATTATAAAAACTACACAAATATTATTTTTATTCTTATAGATTATAATTATAAACTTAAATGAAAACATACGAAACGCACAAATTGAGTTTAATTAAGACACATTCACCCATATTTTTTGATTATATTCAATTACGTGTCCGGTACGCCTTGTGTTCGACTTAATTGCTTCGTACAAGCACACACACACCGGTTGGTTGGAGCGTACGCTTGAGAATTCTTAATTAATTTTGCCCGACAATGAGTGAGTGACCACGAGTGAGTCGGTTGCCGACTGAATCATCAAAGAATAAGACAATAGCGTACAACCGATGGCGACACCACAAACTACAATGCCGTCTATTTACGTTACTCTCACCCCTATTCTTCAGAAAATTGGACAAGAATTAAATAAATACAATTAAATTACATGTCCATACTTTATGCTTAGTTAACCAACAAATTATGCAAATTATAGTACAAACTATAATTTTATCAACGTAAATGCTTGCGCAATTCTGTTGTAATTTGTATAAAAATAATTTTAAACATTTCCAAGATACGTTTTTGTATCTTATGTTTAATATAATAATAGTTATTTGTTCTAATATATAAGCAAATACTGTACGTGATAATAATGTACGCAGTGTGCATTTGCGCGTGTGTAAATTGAATAAGGGACCGGTAGCACTTGTCAAACTCTATTGTCTTCAAATAACACCACAATTAGGCCTAATTGAGAGTCGCCCTTCTCTACTACGACTGTGCCGACGAATTAGTCGTAATTAGGTTCGACTCGATTTGCTTCGAGTGCTTTCAGTTGTTTTGCTTCACTTTGCTCGAACAGCATTTGTTCGTTTTCAATCTCTATTATAGTGTAGATGAGAATCTACAACTAAATTTAGTCTCATCTTTAAAGATATTGATAAGTGTAATAAAAATAGTTGGAATAAAATGTAAATTTTGTTTGATAAAACAGAAGTGAACAGTGAACTGGGTACTAAATTAATAGTGTTGACCAGTCGAATGTGTTTGGACGAAGGGTTGAATAGTATGGCATGAAAAGGGTTGGTGTTGTCGAAGAGAATAGAAGTGTGTATGCAAAGAGCAACACAACCTAAACATAATTCAACAAGGTTCAAGTACGACTCTACTTGGATTGGAAAGCTTTGAAACCGTGGACGTATCCACGACATATCAGGTTTGGGTTGCAAACATGCGGTTGGGTTTGGGATACTCGTTGATAACCTTAACAACTTTACATGTTTAATTTTTGCAGGTTAGTATTTCAGTTGCTAGAATATATAGATTGTCAAAAGAAAATAAAGTAGAGAAGAACAAATTTTATAATGTTAACCGTTAGGATGGGGTTGCAAACAAGATGTGGTATCAAAATTATATCCATCTTAAGTTTAAAAGTAGCCGATAAAAGGAACTTTAGTGGGCATTAGAAAAAAGAATTTTTTTTAAACATAGGGGTATTTATAAAAATAGTAATGAGTAAAATTACTGATTCACAATTTGTTCCTATTGTTGCTTTGTTTATTGCAACATGTATTTTGTCGTGAATTTTGTTTTACATTTATGTCCCACACTCGTGTTTAGAGCGTACGCATTGAAAATTACCCCCAAATCCCTTATGCACCTTTGCAAATGCGCGAAAAAGCGCCGACAATAGCCGAGGCTTTCCCGTATTCGAAGTTGGATGAGTGTTTTTTCGAGTCCTTTTTTCGTACATGTACGTGTTTCGTTCAGTTATATATTGCAACGTTGTGTTGCGTTTTGCATGCGCCCTCTTGCGCAACAATAGAGTGCGCGAGGTGATGTGTAAAACAAGCGGGCAGTCGCGCCGCCGCGCTTGTGCTTTTTTTTATTCTAGCGTTGCGAATTCAGTTTCGTACATTTCTGAAATTGTAAATTTAGCAAATATCAACTCGCGCCGCGCGGCGTCGGCGTTGACGGAGTTGAAACAATACACAAAGCCGACTCGTCGTACAAAAGGCGTTAGTGCGAGTGCATTTTGCTTGCGCCAGATCGCTAAACAAAAGCTTCGCGGAAAAGTTTCACTTGTTCAAAGCTCTGTAGCTCAGATGTTGTGTTACAATTTGTAATGCAAACAAGAATTTACTACCAACATCAGATATGTAGTTGTAGTTTTAAAAAAATAATTTTACATTTAATCTAAATAAAATATGAAGCCTTATAGGTATAAATAATTTAATTTAAAACTTTTTGATAAACATTTTTGTGCCTTTAATTAGATAGATTTTTATTTTATTATAATGGGGAGACATTGAAAATTATAATTGGATTTGAATTATAAAGGACTGGAAAAAGATGCGTCTTCTTGTGTCGCCGGCCGGAACACTGCGTGTGTGCCGCTGCCACCTGTGCGGGCGTCGCGGCGTGTCGAAATCTAGCGCGCGCGCAACGCACGCGTCGCGGCGGCGTTTAGGTTGGTGGGGATGACGTCGCGGCGCGCGCGAGAGGGTCGATCGCGCGCACCCGAAACGATGGCCAGTGTTCGCGAAATGTTCGGCGTGAGCATATAAAACGCGGCGTCGCGACGCACATCGCCTCAGTCCACGATTTGGACCGCCGCCGCGAAGGCAGGTGCGCGCTACAGGTAAAACCTACCTATCGCGAATTCGTACGGACTTAAGACACAAAACAACAATTGTCAAACATACAAAAAATACTTTTTGACTTCCATTTTCGTATCTTGGAATCTTGAAGTCATCCAAACAGAAAATCTTCAATTCTCTTCCTTTCAAAGAGATACTAAACCATAAAATGCATTTTTGGTGAAAGTGCATAGACAATTACAAAGAAAAATAAAATTTTTACCTCTAAGAACCAAAAAGCAAAGTGGAAGAAGAACAAATAAAAAATAAACGAAAACTATCAACTTGGGGGTCTTAGCGAGAAGAAGCCGAGACTTAATTAATTTACTTTTCATTCAATCGGAGTTAGGTCTGGTCCAAGAATACGTTGGATGCGCCGGGCAACTAACGCACGACACTCGGAATCGTACCAAAAGCAAAGAAACGACACGGTACGATCGAGACAGACCAGCTTGGAAGTTTGCTGTAGCCATTTAAACGGTCGGCTTCTTGGAAAAACAGAATTAGCAACGAGAGCAGCGTCGCCGACAAGATAGAAATCTCAGCCTTTTCACGCTCAACTTCGACCTCTTCACGTTTAATTTTTTTCTTTTTCGATGTAACGTTACACCTGTACTTGAGTCTTGTGACGTGCGTGAGATGTTAGTGTTCGCGTAGTGCAAACAGAATTTTGCGCACTCGGTCTGGTTACCTTTAACCCTCTCTAGTTCAGACCTCGTTTAGTTTCCAGCTCGCAAACGATTTTCGTATTCCGGGTGCGCGCTCGAAGAAAAATGTAATGTGCACGCTCGGCACGACGCCAGCCGTAAATGATCCAACATATTTCAACACCTTCAACTGCAGCAAAACTGGAAGTTGCAGCCAAACCGGAAACCAACGTAATCACACATTAAAGCTGATCTTGAAGTTGCACCTATTTTGCTGCAGTTTTACGTCAGGTCACTGACAGTGCAATTGAGCAACAAGTCAATCTCATCTCAAAACTGAAACGTTACAGGCTATGTGTTGACTAAGATTCAATTGCAATCAACACCACCATCCAGCAGCATGGATTACATCAGCTTGTTGTGCTGTTTAGTTGCGTTCCTGCTGTATTACAACACACTGGACGCCGGCTTCGTCTACGACGATCGGTAAGTCCATGTCCACGTATGATTAAGAAAGCCTCTACCTCCTGTTAATGTAATATAACCGCATAAAATGAAAGTCTTTGTTTCATTGCTATGTTTAGTTATAAATGTTTTATCTCCCTTTATAACTAGCTTTAGGCTAGGCTAGTTGGCGCTGCTTTGGACTTGGTTTTGGTCTTTCTAGTTGGTTCCAGGTTCAGGTTAGATTGGTGTACGTTACATAACTTACCGCGGCGCGATGCGATGCCGAGATGCTGCGTGGTAGCAGCAAGCAGGCCATCCGTTAAAACCCCATCGAGAGCGCGCTCCCACTATATTACAACACGATAACGCCGCCAGATTTATTGCCATCCCATCCTCTTCCTGATTCCGAACTTTTGCCCGCCCGCGTGCATGCGAGCGTGCATATCGCGCCCGCCTAACCTGCAAACCGCAAATCGATCTCGAGCTGCCATCGCGCGTTCGTGCTATCGACAACGATGGAGTGCAAAATCTCGCCGGAAACTCGCCACTCCAGAGCGCAAAACAAGTTTTTTGTCCATTCACATTACTTTCAACAACTCACATCGTTCGAGATGTATCTAAAATATAATATTTACATTCACATTTATCAAAATTCTTAACTTTTTGTGTAATTTCAATTTAAGTTCAAGATCTTCCAATTTTTTATTATTAAATTTTTCCCAAAGCAATATGTAAAATATGTATACAAATATCTAAGCAAGTGGAGGTGCCGTACAAACATGAAGAAAACGTTTTATACGGCGTTCGTTGTCTTCGGATGAAACGGATGAAGGCGAAACGGGAAAACTTTAAACACACAGCACCAAACCGTAGTTTCCTTAAACAAAGCCTTTAAAATTTGCATGCAAATTTCGTTTTCGGGACGGCGGTAGCGGCGCACAGAACGCGCGCTTGCTCTCATACAAATCGAGGATCTTTAGCGTGAAATGGCGGCGACGCTGGCGCGCGGTTCGGTAGTCTTGCGCGTCGACATAAAGAGCAAACGTTTTGAGAAGAAGTACACGAATTTGCACTTTCTAAGTACGGTGATTAAATGTGGAAGGAACCAAGCGCGAGAAAACGGCAAAGTATAAATTCGTGTAATGATTCATGCAAGAGAAGCAAGCTCAGAAGCAAGACTAGGAAATTTAAAACGAAAAATGAATATTAAAAACCAGTCATGCAAACCAGTTAGTAATGACCTTCATAAGGTTGACCTTGAAAGAAAATATGTTCTGAAATTGCATTCTTGGAATTAATTTGAGTTGTCTTTATAATCATACTTTATTTTCGCATTCCACCCACACATGTGGGTTAAAATTAGTAGCAAACGATCGCTCACTCCACATTTGACGAGAGGAGTCTTCCATGAGTTATAATTGCGATAACTATAAGGTTCTTGCCTCACCGTCGTTATATGGCGACTGTTCACCCTTTTCATCCGGCCGTTCATTTTCGTCTCCTTCGAACGCTTTCAAGATCTGCCAAAGGATCTTCTCTCCTTATTTCGCGCTTACTAGGTTGGAGCACTGGTTGTCGGGTTTGCCTGGTTAGTTGCTCGGTTGTGGCGTTTTGCTCCTTTGAGAAGCAAGGAGCCCTTTCTCAAAGTGGGCATATCGCGCAAACGAAGGTGGTTTCAGCCTCGACTGCTACCGCCACTTTACCACACAACCAACCGTCAACGAACCCCACAAAACACATCCAGTACTCATTATACACAAACCGATTTCTACACTGCTCCTCACAACTCACCAAAACACCAACACGAGTAGACCTTGAAACATGAACTGGGATACAGCTTGTAGGAAATTCACCAGGATAGAAGGGTAGATCTGTAGAAGACCTGACGTTGTGGCATTGATCTTTTGCCACTTTACCAACTATAAACTAGCGTCTATCATGTTGAAATTAATAGTTAACTAGACGAGAAACGGAATCACATTACAAACTTTCCCAGGCATGACCTATACAATATAGTAGTATGAAGGAAATAGAAAAAACAAAATGTAGAATTTAGGAGTTCAATACAATCCCAGAAACGTAAAACTCGTGGGAATACTTTCCGCATGATGTGCGATGAGTTGTGCATCCGGGTGGGTTTCGACAATTTCTGAGCGAATGAAGCTTTTCATTTCATTCATTGCTCCGGCTAATTATTTTCCTGCAGTTGGTTTGCTTTCTCTCGCACACATACCGCCATTCCTCTTCGACGAGTTGGGATACGGATGAACGACTTCACTCTGCACTCGTGCGGTTGGCGTATTATATTCCAGACTTGTCGACTTGCTGCGACTCTACATCAATATGGAATTTCTAATGATATGACGTCGCATTCACAATTTCTACAATAGTTGGCACTTACATGTTCTACAAATATGGATGCAATGAGTAAGGTTCAATTTTATGAACACAAATCAATCCGTAGAAGTCATGTCAAGTCAAGCAGTCCCTAGATTCGGAGCGTTTGATTAATTAAACGGAGCAGTGCGGCACGACGCCTTCGTTCGTCCAAGCGGAAAATATTAATTTTCTTTTTTGTTTTTGTGTACCTTTCGCTCTGACTTCTTTGCGCTCCACTTGCTATCCCACCGCGTATTGTGTTCCCAAGCGCTTGTTATTGTTGTTGTTTCGGTCGCTTTCAGTGATCGTGTTCAATCTTGCTTCAAATTAGTTCTGGCATACTTGTCCCTGTATCGCCATCCCTTCGTTCCTTGCTCGCTCACAAAATACAAACGTGGTGGAAGCCCGGAAGACGGAAAGAACCATCGGCGGGATCGGAGAAATGAATGAAATGGGGCTTCGAATTGCCGCCATCATCCGGAGTCGTCGCAGGAACCTCTAATCGATAATTTAATGAAGTCACCCCCCATTATAATGTAATTTATTTCATGCATATTGTATGTCTCTCGCGCGCGCGCCAAGTTGCTGCAATCGGATCTTTTATAAATAATTCCACTTCGTGTCTTGTTACCATTAATAGTTAATGATAGGAAACGCAACTAACGATAATAGAACTGAATGTATTGAAAAATCTTTGTTTGGGTAAATTTTCTTTGGGGTAAAGCTACTGCTAGCATTTAAAATTATTATCCAAGAATAAATCTTAACCACATTAATACAAGAAAACCAAAGACCAAAAGTATCTAGGCCCTAAATGATTAAATCCTTTTGAAACAGATCTTAGTTGTTAGATGTATCTAATTTTTTTTTATTTTTGATTACAGGCGAGCGATTTTGAGCAATCCTGATCTACTACCATCAACACCATGGCACAGACTACTACAGGATGATTTTTGGGGTACGCCTTTGAGCGATAGCGGCTCCCACGGTTCCTATCGTCCTTTGTGCGTGCTCTCCTTTCGATTGAATTACCTTCTTGGAGGATTTCAACCATGGGGTTACCATCTAGTCAACGTACTACTTCATTGTTTAGCCACGGTATTGCTTGTGCGAGTGGCACGTCAAGTACTACCAAGGAATAGACACTCATCCATCGGAGCCGGAGTAACTGGACTTCTATTTGCCGCACATCCGATTCACACGGAAGCCGTGGCCGGTGTAGTCGGGCGTGCAGATTTAGCTGCGTGCAACTTGTGTCTGCTCTCTCTTCTGGCCTATATCGCACACATCAAATATAGAGACTCGCAGTGGTGTGAATCGTGCAAAATCTACTCCGACGAATCTGTTGGCTGTTCTAATGATATCTCTTTATACCAACATAACCAGCAAAACTATGTTTCGTGCACCAGTAGTAATGGGAACAATGGTCTTGTGAATGGAACCTGCACGAGTGGCTCCGGTCTAGTAAAGCATCAGCCACGCGAGCTGACGGTGCGTTTTAGTGAACTGAACAAAATCGGTGCGGTCAAACGGAAGGGATGTGCGGTAGCCGTCGGCAAGGACATGGAAAGCGTCGAGGCCTGTTGCTGGCTGAGGAGCGCAAAAAGTTGGACGATGCTGGCGCTCAGTGTACTACTTTCGGGCGCCGCCATGTTGAGCAAAGAGACTGGTATTACCGTGTTAGGACTTTGTGTGCTGTTTGATGTTTTACATTCTTCTAGTGTTAATAAGGTGAGAATAAATATTATAATAATGATATTTTGGCAGTAATCTATGTAATGCAGATCCTGCACTGTTAGATACAAAGTTGGCGTTGTAGTTTATATTTGCGCAGATTGCAAATCCATAAAATAGTCACGAATTGATTTTGTCTATTTATGATGCCATTAAGCCTGATCACATCAAAGTTTCACATAAAAAATATGCCTCTGCGATAACAAGCCAAGCAAACAACTCATTGCTGGCCGTCAAATGCTTTAATGTCGGACATTCGAACGAGTACTCGAGTACTCGATTGCTGCAGGAAGGACGGCATAGGTATTATTTACTATCGATCTGGTTTATTACATATTTTATCGAACGTATCAATTTATTGGCTTGGAACCTAATTAAATCGTATTTATGTCGCAATTTTCGCAAAAACAATTATTTTTTGTTTTGATATTTTCATTATTATAAAAGAAGTAGGAGTGAATAAACTAATAATATTAAAGCGTTATAAAAACCGTAAACATACGTTAAAAACAATTAAATGTGTTAAGAAAAGATTGGAATTGTAGCCAAATTTTTGCGTTAATATTTTGTGGTTGACCCCAACTTTCTGGCTTCATAATCAATTGAATAATGTACCGTGGGACAGGCTATCGAACAAAAACCCGGTTACTTGAGTCAACGATCCGAACGTAATGCGACCCATTATCCCTCAAAATGTTGAATAAGAATCTCGAAGAGAGGAAGAAAAAAGTACCGGCAACGTACATCGTTGGCATTTAGGTCACTCACACTTCGCTTCCGATCGATTTGAATGCTACGCGTCGCAAATTTCTAATTCAAAACATCATCGACTCCCCTCATGCTTTCAATCCATCCTTCACCACCCCGTACCTATAAAACATTGGAATGAGCTAGAGACTCACCCCTCCCAAGTGAAGCTGATCAGAATGAAGATCGCTGTCGTTAATATCCGAGGAGAAGAAAAGTCATCGTATCCTTTGTTCCGTTTCTAACTTACAAAACCCCAAAGATGTTTGGTACGTGTATGCATACCGTGGAGCGAGGGTGCATCGATGCTGGTATTACATCTCAGGACTTCAAGTCGAGTATGCCAAAGGTGGCTCCGGTTGGTATTAAATTTTTAACCATTTTGCTCACGAAACGCTCATTGATCTTGATGTCGCTCTATGTAGTATTGGGGCATGGAGCAATAAACCCCGCGTCGCGTCGCATCGGGGCCAGACGCGCGAAACCAAACCGCTGTTTCCAGTACGTGTTAATGCGTCACGTTCAGCTGTCGCTATCGCAAAGATTGGAAAAGTTGCATGGACGCTTTCCATGGCTGCAGGGCAAACATCGGATACGTTGTAACGGTCCTTACGTAATGAATCTAGCGGTCGGCCCGCGCAAACCTTTCGGTACCATTTTCCGGAGCAACGAAACTTTCTTGGGATTCTTTTTGGCACTGCTTGTCGTCTGCCTATTCAACTCTCGGCGTTGAAAGGAAAAAAGGCGGATCGGAAGTCCTACTCCATATCGATACTTTGGATGCTTTGCGCTTAAGCAGCAATGAAAGAATGAAAGAGCAAAAAAGTGGAGTAAAAAATAGAAAAGATTGGAAATCTCCTGCAAGTCGCACTCTAAATGGAGCAAATACGAACTAACGGCAGAATGCTTGGTAGCTAAGAATGTAGAAAGAGTTGGAGAAATAAACGAAGAAAATTTATTTCCTCTCGGTGAAGATTTAACGTTTCGCTGGAATTAATTTAATGATAGTTTATTGATACCTCTCTGGCTTTGCTTCTTGCTCCACCCCAAGCATCCAGCACCGGCATCGACGTACTGGATGAGATGTGTGTTTACATTTGATACAGTCGCCTGCTACTGATCTCGACAAATTGCTCAGTCAACACCAAGCTGCTCGAGCGCATAAATACTCGCTCTTTTCTTATTTTACTTCTTGGAAGAGAACCAAAGGTGATGAAAACTTCTCTGCTTAGAAACACTTTAGAACTGACACTTACGATCTACGAGTTCTTAAGAATCTTTATTCTTAGTACAAGGAACTATTTTCTTGCAAACACCTTTTTAAATCATAATCAAATATATCTTTTGTTTATAATTTCTTTTTGCTCTAGAATCTATTTTTTCCTTGATATCTAAGCGACAATTCGTTTGTAACAGAACATTCACCCAAACAGAAGCACACTGTTCAAGAAGAGCCAAGACGTATTGAAACGAAAAGAAATAAAATAGAAAAGCAATTTGAACGGTCTGGAAGTGAGTTTCGAATTGATTTCTTTCGTACCCAATGGTGTCTTCGGAGTCAGTGCCAAAGGAAATCAAAAAGGGTTGTGAGGAATAACGCTGACTGTATGCCGAACGAGTGTCACCGAGCGACGCTTGATATGCTCGTTTTTTCTTCCGAGCTAGCGCATCAAGATGACCTCGTATATTTACCAAAGAGATTTCTCCTACTCCCTACGTTGGCCTCTTCTTTAGCTTTGTACAGATCTCATACTTCAGTCTATCATTTTTGTTTTTGTTCAGTGTATTATTCTCTTCTATCCCCGAGGAGAATATTTTCAAAACTGTGGACTCTGACGGAATGGAGCTCACGATGAAAAAGTGAAGTATGTAGATGTGGAGTTCAATATTCCAGGATATAGTCACTAGTCGCGCGCGCCTCAGGCTTCTGTTTCTAATCCGGCAAAGAGGCGGCATAAATAACATCGGTTGCCACGGTCGCAATATTTGAGCGAGGGCACCGAGAATCGTTCGTTCCGCGCGCGCCGCTAAACGATCTACCAATATTAAGATTATGCGCGATACGATGCACGCCATATCGTGCGCCAAAGTGAGTGTTATACAAGCTCTAACTTGCCTTTGCTACTAAAGGGGGAACTGCTTCAAACGCAATATCTATTAACTTGGCATTAGAATAGAAATGCTTGATCACCAACTTTTTTTTGTAACTTTACTAACGCAGTAAGATATTAACACATTACCTGCCTCAAGGTGATACTCACCGCGCCAAAAAAACCTGCAGCGATTTGGCAACTTGACTAAAGCGTAGTAAGTACATTGGTAGCAGTTTTAATCAAGAATCGAATTTCCTCGCTTCCTTCCGAAGTACTCTTAGCTTGCGGGCGGTTGCAACTCATTGGCAATACGCTCGCGCTTCGTAAAAATTTTGCGCCGCAAGCCCTCGGGGGATCTGCGACCTGCTACGACTCCTCTTTGTCGAAGCAGACGGGGCGACTACGTGGTGGCGAAGTTTGAGAGGCAATTTCGACACGTTCTGCACTTAATTCTGACTTGGAGAAGGTGTGAGAGACTCAAACGCGACAAACGCTCGATGGTATCGCCGTTCTCTCCCGAATTGATTTCGCGCTGCTTTGACCTCCTCTCAGCTGTGCTAGATTTAAATACGATGGTGCGCCGAACCCGGTGGTGCTATATTTCACAGACACATCTGATACCGTCAGAAATCGAATTTCCTCCGCTTTCCTTTCGACTAATGAATTATTGTAATTTGATGCGGGCATAAATATGAAGTGTCTACGAATGTCGGTATCTAAATATTCACCAAACCCAGAAACACTCAATCCCTTAAATACGAGTATATACTGCCCGTTTCTAGAAAATACATACAACTTTTGACACAACATTGTTAACAGAACAATGGGAATTAGTAAAAAAAATCTTCATCCAACTTAGCTTAAATAGTAGGATTTCTGCTATATACTTTTGTGATCAGGTGTTTCTGTTAGAAGTTCATTATGCTCATTAGTGTTTAGCTAGATAGATTTCAAAGGTTCTGGTCTTTAAGTTGGCCGTTGGTTGTTGGTAGGGCTCACCAAGGAACGATTTATTGGCGCTATAGCGTGTTCGTGTTCGCGCGCCAGAAGACCGGAGACGGATACGGGTCTAACTTGTGTTGACTGCGCGCCGCCCGGACCGACGCGGTCGGGGCGTCCGCGCCCCCCGTCGCTCGGGAGATTGATAATGCGACCGCCACTTTCACACAGCCCAAACCCGCCACCAACTTAATTATAATCAACGCCTCGCCTCGATACAGGCATACATTCTCGTCTCAGTCTATCAGTATACAAACCAAGTCATCAGTCAATGGACTCAATAATGTCATGTTGTCAATCTGCCATGCTTCTGTAACCAACATGTCAGAATGAACTAGATTAACCTTGATTAGTTAGACCAAGCTGAATTTACTTTGGTTTTTAATAATTTGTGTATATTTCTATTTCAGAAACAGTGGAAGAGTGGATTAGTCATTGTGGCTGCTGCTTCCATCATGATGATTGCTCGTCTTCAAGGACCGACACCTCAGTTTTCCACAGCAGACAACCCGACAGCAAAAGACCCAATGATGTTGACACGGTTACTCACCTTTTTATATCTTCCGGTGTTAAACACAGGATTGTTGATCTTCCCAGGGAGCCTTAGTTTTGATTGGGGAATGGATGCCGTGCCGCGGATTAAACGCTTAAGTGACCCGCGTGTGTTGTACTCGTTGATGTTTTATACAGCTCTTGGGCTGCTCGTGAAATACAGTGTAAGTGTGTGGTGCGGGTGTAAGAACGATCATCGTGAGCATCGATATGCTAAATCTTCGCGAGTGGACCGTGAACGCAACCGACTACCTTCCTGTTCGACTTGTTCGCGAGATCTCGCGGAGTCGCATTCCGCAGCGTGTCGTTCGTCAAATAACAACAACAACACATTATTGGCGACGTGTTCGTGCATGTCTAGCTTTGCCAGTAATGCTAGACGTCAGTCAACGCGGCGATTTCAGGAAATAGTTGGGAATGGTGTGTCACCCCGTGCATCCGGCGCATGCACGCTCTTAATTGCTCTGGGTTTGCTCGCGTTTCCCTTTCTACCAGCTACAAACCTATTCTTTTACGTCGGGTTTGTTGTGGCTGAACGCGTATTATACCTGCCAAGTGCTGGGCTATGTTTGCTGTTTGGGTATGGTGCGTCTCGATTGTGGCGGCGACGAAGCTATCGTCTCCCGTTGGCCGCGTGCCTCTGCGTGACGCTGATCGCATTCGGAGCACGCACCATGTTGCGTAACCGCGACTGGACTACCGAGGAGGCTCTCTACCGTTCGGCGATTCCCATTAATCCGCCCAAAGGTAAGCGACAAACAACTTTTGCGGTTTACCCGAATACAACCCCATCCAAAACCCAAAGGACACAACTTTGCAACCATATGCTGTTAATCCCCACGCTTAACTCCACTGTTCTATCCAGTGAAACAAGTTCAAGGTTTTTCTCATTGATTTAGTTAGTACAAGATATAAAAAAAGTTATGCTTTTGTTGTCGGTTATACACATCCGTAAATATTTAATTGTTTCATGCTAGTATTCCTATTTGTGCAGACTTCTTAATGTCTTATCTTCGCCATGGGGCTTGAATAAGCTCCACGACTGCCGCGAGTTGTAGCCATATCGGACACAAAGAAGCGTAATTGTGAGCGCGGGTGTGCGAAATAAACGAACGTGCGAATGAATGACGACCGTACATGGAAGAAACGAAGGAAAAGCGCAACTTTACTTAATCCAATTACTCATTTCTGAAGGATATATCTCGCGCCCGCTCGGCGTTTCAACATTGCGTGTCGGCGCCGTAATCTATTTACAAGTCTCGCGCAATGTCAGAATCAGTTTGACTTACTGCGGATGTATCAGAAACTGATGATGAACAAAATTGTACAAATAAAAACATATCACCTATTCTATAAATAAAAAAATAAAACTAAAAATAATGAACACACAAAACAAATATTTTGGTTTAATAGACAAGGGTTATAGACAAATCTTTTTTATACTAGGGGGGTGTGTTCCGACTTAGATTAGTTATTTGATCTTAAATCATTATTTAATGTCCTTTTGAAATAAGTAACTAAAGAATAATTTGATATAATTCCAATTTTTGAATAATGCCATCTGTGCAAATTGCACCCGAACGCCGTTGCGGGTCATTACATATGACTCTATGTATCGAAAAATAACTACCCCCAGCACGCTCGTCCATTCCACTCGACAATGTCGGCGATGAAAACTAAAACGCAATGCTGGTGGCAATCGGCATACCCAGTGTTCCACTCGACCGCAATTGCATTCTGATATAATCGTCGCTAATGCAGGCTGACGTAATGACTAAACATTGTTTGCCATCGTCCCAGCAAGCGTCAACGTCGTCCTCTGCCGTTGTTGTTACGTTTCATGCCGTCGTTTTTCGCTTTCATTCAGCTTTAATTTGCTCTCTCCTTTGCCAATAGTGCAATGTTGCCACGAACGTGTTATTACGTCGGTCTATAATCCAGTTGTACACAGCCGTTTGCTGTAGTGCGAAGCTTTTTTCTACTAGATGGACTAATATAGGACCCCAAACGGGCTTAATTGTCAATATGAGGACATTCGTGAATTTCGGATACGAATTTGTGCTTTGCGTTGAATTTCCAGATGTTGAACGCAAATAAACCACGTTCGGCCTGCAATCTCGTTCTATCGCGGGTGGAGCTTTGATCTAGCTGTGGCTTGGAAGTCCACAAAAGCTCTCCCCGCACGCAACTATTTCAATTAGCGATAAATTACGCTCTGTGCTTGCTTATTGAACGTTGAACATCTTTTGTGGTTTTTATGTCTGTATAGTTCTCTTTTTGCATCACCCGGGGTTTATTTTTGGATAAGTCTAAAAGCTTTCAGAATAGCATACAAAAGCTAGAAATATCTTTTGAAATCTAAAAACAATAAAAATAAACATTATTTATTTATTTTCGTAATATTGTTCTTTAAATATTAATATTAACTCTATTGTGTTTCAGCGTACGGAAACCTGGGCAGTGTTTTGAACAGCCAGGGACGCATAACGGAAGCGGAATGGGCGTACAGAAAAGCTCTGGAGCACCGACCCAACATGGCCGACGTCCACTACAATCTGTAAGTCCTCTATACAATAATGTGCATTCCTACACCTAAGCGGATTACACATGGTGCGCATATTTTACCCCCACGAGCTGTGGTGGCTGCTATTCATTCGTTTTCACTTAATTTCGATATAATTAAGGTTACTGCGGTCGGTTCTGGTTCTCGGACCCGACCGCGTTTTCCCGTTCAGGACTACCAGTACAACTGGCGCCTAACGGAAGAACGTTTGGTTTGTTTGTGTTCGGGCATGATACTGCTTATTATAAATCCATTACCATCGGACCATAATGGGGACAGCTGCACGCTCAAACCAAAAACCAAGCAAGGGAAAATCCCTGCTTGGAGCCACACGCAGGAACAAAACAGGAGCATCGCTGTACCACGTTTTGTGCCTGTTGTCGAAAGCGAAACGATAAATAAAAACGATTTATTTGATTCTGGCAGAACAGCACTACACCAAGCATTCTGCTATGTTGTAACGCGTATCAGTAGCATACGGTATTTTGTGCATGTTTGTATACATACGATATCAAAGCGTATGCATGTTCGATAAGTTTTATGTCTGTTGTGCGCGAATAGTGTCAGTTGGTGTTTGAAGCAAAGCGTTCAGGTTTAGTGAGGTTTGGTAACACAGCCGCCCGAAATAGCAGACATCGGATTCGAAAAACCGGTTATGCGTGTACAGCCGTGTTCAGGCTCTCGCTCAGATGGTGTTTCCACATGTTTAACACAACATTGATTGGAGTCGGTCGATGCACACTGTTTACAAAAGTAATTGCACATAATATCATTAAATATATAGTCTTATATTAATATTGTACCATTAATTTGTTAAACAAAATTAGATTGATTGTTTTTTTGACATTTACAAGCGTTGTAGCAATGCACATTGCGCATTTGTTTGGTTGCACGTTGTACACATTTCGAGTATCGTGCACTAGGACGTTGGTTGGCAGCGTTTCTTTTTTTTATTGGAAGCATAAATCATTTAACCAGAATGAGTTATGACGGGCGCGCACATCCGCCATATATGTATTTATATCTTAAGCGCTTATCTTCTCTCTGATTGTGCCAGCAATGATAGCGTTTTGATTAATAGTCGCCTCCGTCGTCCCGTCGTCCTGCGTTGTCCTGGTCGCGTTCGTCGTTCTCCGGTATTGGACGAGGGCGAATCTTGTCGTCGAGCATATCATAATAAAATTCTTCGGGACGATTAGGCAGCTCGCTTGCCACACTCGACGTTTTTGCGCGTCTTGTAATTAGATTATAATCAATCAAAATATTTCCTCTAATAATATTTTTTTGTCGAATTTGGAGCAACGCACCACGCTTCAGATATTGTTTTCTCCTGCGCTGGTAGGATTCTCCACTCGTTCCTCTCATCTTTTGCTGTAAAAGTGTTTTTTTTCTGCTTGAAGTGAGCATAAGACCAACAAAAACTTAATGCTTTTGCTGGAATCCTTTTCGGTTGCTACGATCAAGAGTGAGCAAGCGGTGAACAAGCGGGCGAGGATGGCATAGTAATAGAGTAATAAAAGTAGATTTGATTTGAGTTTGCTTGTGTGCAGGACTAGGATTACTGCATCCGGACCATGATGACGACGACGTTCGGTCTTTCATCGTCTCGGTACTATTGCAGCGCTTTTTGCATGTGACGTTGAATATGGAAATAGATCTAGGTGTGTGTGGGATCCGATTAAATTCCCTATGAATATGAAATGTTGACTTCTGAAATTCGGAGTTTTGTGCGTTTTGCCCGGCACATTATTACTCTAGCTAAGGCATAACCTTTCTGCTCCCTCTAACCAATATCCTCAGCCGTTCTACGAGTGGTCCGTTTCTGAAGTATCGAAACCTCACGATGGTCCCAAATTGAAGTGTATAATATAGGCATTTGCCCATCACGGGTGCGGTGGTCGGCTCTCGGTTCGCCGGATTACATTGAAAAGCGATGCTGGAGACTGTGGAGATGCGGGATTTTCATTGCCATGTGAAAATCGGAATGCGGATGAGAACCCGAGGCTGCAAATCGCGGTAGTTTCAAAAGTGCGGAGAGCGGGTGCGATAGTTTACGGAAAGGGTTTGGACCCGATCCTATTAAGCTTCAGAATAGCAAGCTGTGTGATAAGAGGTCAGCTATTTCTGAATCTTTGGTCTTATTTAGACCAAATCTCAATATTTTTTATATCTTATCTTAACGTTATAAGCATCACTTTGTACTTGCTAATGAAGTAGTAATTGTTGTGCAAAAGATTGGGTACCCTTCAATAATCCATTAAAAGTCTTTGTCTCCCTTATGTAGTTTAAGTTCACTATGAGTTGACGTTTGAACCAAAAGATCCATTTCCTAATCTTGCTGTATCTTTCCTTTCCACCCGTTGTCTACAACCCTCTAATCGAACACAAACCGCCTGCCACCACCAACAGGCCAGTACTTTTAATCTAATCTAATCTATTCTCTATAAATAATAGCCGCTCGCGTGGCATTAAATCCTCTTCATTATCGACAATTTATCGGATTAAGTAAGCGACCCTTATGCGCCCCTTTCTTCTATTAAGGTTTTGTGATTTGCATGAAATAGATTGCAATTTGTTCTATTGTCGTGCTCCCCCTAATGCACATTGACACATGATGATTCATTTGCTTTATTTCTTGCCCTTTGACTTGGGGCTAAAATTTCTGAAGAAACTGTATAGAGATAAATACGCCAACGTGGTATATTTATACAAATTTGTGGAATTGTCAACCTAAAGGGCTTCAATTGAATCAGATGTGGTAGACTGCTCTTCTTCGATCTTTACGCCGTTGCCCCTTTTGGGTGGTTTCAAGTTTGATTGTTATTTGATTGCCTTCGGAATAGTTGAGTGGGCTTTATCTGGACCTAGATAGTTGGAATGTCCTCGCTTAGCCGGCGGTGGGCAACGAAGGCGTAATCTATGCAGGCTGCTCTCGTCGGCTCGCATATCTCTTCTACGCGGAGGAATGAGCAAGCGAGTAGTAACATTAATTGAAGTCTCTCGGAAAGTTATAAATCAGTATTCGGCCAGCGAAATGGCCGCTTGCAATCCGACCGAAATGCCTTCGCATCGATAAGTTTCAGGCCGAGAGTTGCGGCAGCAATAAAACCAATCGGTAGCGTTTAAGTTCATCTTTCCTCGCTTCCCGGCGCGCGCGGGATTTATTCGCACGCGCGCGGATGTGCGAATTTACCACCCTGTCCCGACAAGCAGCGAGAACGACGGAAGACCCCCTCATATATAATCAATAGGCGAGATATCCGGCGAGCGTCTGGCCGTAACAGGCCGCAACTAAATCATTACAGACGCGCGCCGCGGCCACAGACGCGCTTGTGTTATAGCTAAACGATATTGACTTTTGCGGCAAAGCCATCCCGGGATCCTTCGGGTTTTGAAAGCATCCTCTTATCCCGAATGATTTGTACCGACATAATAGGTTTAGCCCACTTTTCCACAGCAAGCGACGCCTGAAATTGTAAACACTGGAAAGTATGACCACTATAGGCATGGCCAGACCACCAGTTCATATTTCAAAGCCGAATAGAATTTCAGAGCCATGGCCTAGCCAGTGGATCCGCAGCCTTCATCGGTTGCCAACCACAAAATGTGCACGGCGCGAACAATGGATCGCGTTGAATAATTGCCACATCAGGTAGTTCAAACAAATCGACGTTTGTGTTCAGTACACGCTCGCATGGTCGCTCAGAATTTATCGACGCCAGTCATCAGAGACAGAGGGTCAAGCAGATATTTACCTCTTTCTCTCTTGTGGCTCCATCAACCACCAGCTGTAACGACTCAAAAGTACACAAAGTTAAATCATTTAGAAGAGATCATTTATATTGAACGGGCGGCAACGGTTTAACTGCCGTATTAACCAATATTGTGTCAAAACTACCACAACATGACCGACCCTTCATGTTCGCATGTTAGATACACCTGTCATAGGTCCAGTGTAATACACTGCAGTCATATAGCAATATTGCACAATGTGTATAATCTAGGTCAGGGGTCTCCAAACTACGGCCCGCGGGCCACATCCGGCCCGCGAACGGATTTTTCCTGGCCCGCGGAGAGCTAGGATATTTGAGAACTTCTTTTAGAGCTTGCCTATGCTACAATTGCATATATTAAAGATTTGGCCCTCGAAACTTACTAGAGCAATCAGTATGGCCCTAAGTCTGAAAAGTTTGGAGACCCCTGATCTAGGTCACCCCTATCGGGCATAATATATCCCTTGCATATATGGTACTTGTTTCAAGAGTTGGCAGTAATTTTATAAACAAATAATTGATGTGGTACACAGGCATATTATGTTTAGCGGATTAAATCAAATCCAATCTTTGATAGTTGCGCCGATTCTCAGTTTGTTGCTGCTGCAGTTGCTGCATTGGCTGTTGTATGTTTGCGAATATCGTGAGTGGAAGTCGAAGCAACGATACTGATTTCTATTTGGAGCTTTCCTTTCTCCTACAAAGTTTGGCGAGTCGAACGCATTACCCGCTAGTAATCCGTTTGGCTGTGGCGTAATCCCTGCAGTCTCATCAGTTTCTCATCTCTACTATACCGGCGGAGTGTGCATTATCAGGCTACCGTGAATCCCGGCCGCTAATTACCTACAACTTCGATGCGGGAGAACTCAGAGATCTCGTATTTAGTGACTCCTCCACCACGCAGGAAGATTCACCACCACCGTCAACGTCGTGCACTGATCACTGTTTAGTGTTTGTTGTTCTGTGTTGTTTGTTTGAACTTGTTGGTCGGGGTGCTCCGTTTGCTTTTGGGTCTTTGTCTTCTGGCTTGACTTTTCGTCTACTATCCGGCCATCCCAGCAGAGAGAAATCAAACAGAGTATAAAGTTTCTCTGCATAGCAACAGTGTATACAGTACGGTATCTGTGAGAGGGAAGAGATCTCAAAGTGTGCGGTGCGGTGTATTAGAGTTCCACCTTCGCTTCCAAACTCTAAACGTATAAATTAGATGTTGACTGTGGCTGCAGGCAGCCCATGGAATTCCGCTGCGGGGTTTAGAAGAGAACGTGTGTACACATCTCCGTTTGGCGGAGTTCGCACACTTGCTCCGGTGTTTTGAGCAATCTTTTCTGTGGGTCCAAGAGTTGAAAGAGATGAAGAAACTTGGAGGGTTCCTCGCGTTTCGTAGAATTGACTGAAAGTTTCCAACTGTTGGGAAACTGGATTTTTTTTCACTTAACCACCGTCATCTCGAGCTAACCAAGCGTCATCAATTTTAAATTCCACGCCAGCCGAAAATGTTTATCTTCAGTTTATGACGCCGTCAAGCTCAGAAACCTGGGAGTAAATATTTTGATATTTTGTAATCAGGCCACCGGCAAAGATGAGGACATGACGACGATGACTTGGTGACGACATGGTCGGTGCGCGGTTGCATGCAACCCAGGCGCAGATTAGAAGTGGAAACACGCTAGTACGGTGAGGTGGTGGGGGATTATATGCATTCAGCCGTAAAATACTCGGCGCGACCATGGCTGGGTAAATAACCTGCAATTTTTACTTTTACGACGCGCGAATTGCCGCGCCGGTTTTCGGTTGATATCAGGCAATCCGGGTCATTTCGCTCGTCGAGTCGTTCGCCTCAGTCCCTCCACTTTGCGGGCCGCGTGGATATCTCTTGTACATAAAAACAGCGCGCGGCGAATGCTTTCGAGTGTTTCTTCCGGATCGATATTTTCGCCGGCGGGCTGGCATGGCGCGCGTTCGGATCCTGGCTGCAAACACTCCAACAATCGCTTCCACATTGTTCTATTCGAGATGTTGCGCAGGAACACCCGGCATTTGGGAAACTCTCAACTAGTTGCCGCTTACGGTTTTCTACTAGCAACAACCACAAGTGCAGACGTGCAAACCAGCCAACCAAACAAGGGAGCACAAAATGTAAAGAATTTGTTTGAATGAAATCTACCATCCGAAATTCTTTACGTCCTAGTGCCAGGGATCCATGTATGAGTATAAAGCAAATCTTATTCATGGGTACATTTTGGGATCAAGCCTCCGTAAGGGTTTTGTGTGATAGAAGATGGAAAGACATGAATATACTGAAATCACGATACGCTAATGTGCGATACGCTCTTTATGAGTATGATGAGATTCCAGCCTAACGACGACAATGTCGCTAAACACACAAACCGGCTTCTTGCGCTTCTCCTCAAAGTTCTTAAAGGTAATTGAGTATAAAGTAAAGTGAAGAATGACATGATGCGAATGTTCTATTCAAAATATAAAGTAAAAGACTTACCTGCGAAACAAAAACAGCCAACAATTATATTTTGAAACCTACAACAACTTTTCAAAACTGGTATAATTCTGTGGTTTACCTGACATCTTTAAAAAATTTAATTTAGGCCAACGCTTGGTTTGCCTTTGCTTTGCTTCTTTCTAGTAAAATGTTCCTTGGTCTTTCTGTCAAAGCTAAGGGTTGAGTAACTTTGGTGCCACTCCAACAACTGGATAAATCTTCAGCGTCTTCAACTCTCTAGCTCTCCTAGCTAGGAAACAAACGCTTCCTCTTTTACTCGTGCAGGCGGTGCTTATTCGCGGTGGCGACCTCATTTCAGCGTCGCCTAATGAAGGAAATTGTGAAAGTTTCGTTTCAAACCCCGCGGAAGTAAACGAAGAATGAATTGTTGCGAGACACCAGAACGCTGCTAAAGGCATGTAAAAACAGTGAACGATGCCTGCCATCATGGTAAGCGTTAGTATGGTGGTTGAAAGAAGGCTCTGATATTTCGTGTTCTTGTGATGCATGAAGCGCGTTGCTATATTTGCTCGGATTAATTAGAACTGGGCCCGGAAGGGATCCATCTCGTGGTAATTTCAATTACTGCTTTTGCCGCAGTCCTTCATCTTCTTCTACCGAGTTTAAAGTCTGCCTAGTATTCTCTGGGGAAATGGAAATAATCAAGAAGTACATTTTTATTTTTCTGTTAAGAGTTTAAAACCGTTGACGCTTGATGCTAGGAATCTAAAATGAGCAATTATGTTTAAGCTGCCAAGTAAAGTAAAGAGGTCTTAATTGATATGGAGCGTATTGGCGAGGGTGGAATACCAAGGTTGCATGTCGGAATCCTTTGCAACGTAAGTTGCGCCAGTTGAAGCAACGATTATTTGAATTTCCCCAAGGCGGAAATCTAATCGGGGTTATCCGATTGTGCATGTTGAACAACTCTCTTTTAAGCTTTTACCCTTCATGTTAGAAATATCTCCACAGTATATACAGTATGTTGTTAAATAACAAGTCAACAGTTTTATCTGAAATCTGACTGAGCCAATCTGCACAATTCAATGTTACCTGTATATCTTTCCAATGGGGACAAAAGACAATAGGCAATTCTTGTTTACCTTCCATGGTTGGGTCGTAAAATTTTCCTAAACGGCAATTACTTAGGAGCGCGGGACGGCCGAGGCCCGTCTTGTTAGAGAAAGTCCTTCGGCCAAATCTCTTTCAATTATCTTAAGTACGATTAAACGAAAATCAATAGCGCCTAGAGTGCAAGCGCTCAGTGGAAGAGGGTGTTATCTGGACAGCACTTGTAAGAAGCACTTTGGCAATCGGCTTGCGTTAGTGTATGGGTTTGCGTGCCGGCGGGGCGTTTGCGGGGCTCAAAGAAACATGAAATCACTCTCAATCAATCAGTCATCGGTTTTTGTGTTGCGCACTACCGCCTCTCACGCCGCCGGGCGGTGTAAAAGCTTACACGCCGTGTGTGTAAAGCGCTCCCGGACCTACGGCCTTGCTATCTATATCGCGCGTTAGAGTCGCGACGTGCATTTATTGAATGGCTATCAATTTCAAACGACCGCACCTGGACACGTCGGGAATAACTGCTGAATAAATACTATTAGTCCCGGACGCGGACAGCGTTAGACTTGAATAGATCCCATCAGATAATTGATTGCAAACTCCAGTTTAAATTAAAAATAAAGCAAATATTTTGATTTTGTCACCAAACTGCACGAACTAGAAGTGAAGGCTTTGCTAACGGCAGGGCGTTAAGATAATTCCTTTAATAATGCAACTAGTTATACTTCCAGTTCTACTACACACAACTGGGCTATCAACTAGTGCTCCTGGTTGTTACAGGTTTACATGCCTGGGCTGTGCACGTGTATTGTGGTATATCCAACAAAATTATATATGCACATAAACGTGCAAAACGAGGATGAGAATATACCATGGCCGAGAATTAGATAGAGAAAGTTTAGTAGCGATGTGGAGATACGTTCGGCCACTAGCGCATCGCGCGCATCGTTTGCCTGGTTGCTATCAGCTTGGGCTGCATAACTATGTCGATCCCCTGCTTGACAGAGGTATGGTTAGGACAGCGGATTGGACTGTATGTCCTGTACGTTCGATGCATAGAACACAACGTCGACCGGTCGTCGTGTCCACTTTGGGATGGAAGCGTGCGCGCACTATGCAAATTGGATCGAAATTTCCAACCGCGCTGGTGGAACTAGATTGTTGTTTGCGTGTGCACGACCAAGGGAATTTACGTTTGGTTTGCACAGAGTAGAAATAAACACCAATTGATTGGTGGATGCACTTTCTAAATTTACTTACATTACTTAAAGTTTGCCTTTCAAATGGGATCCCAGTGGAATTGACTTAGATGTGGATAATTTTGATTTAAATTGGTATTTGGCTTTTTCGGTTTTCAATATGGCGGTTCCGGAAAAAGACGTTGCTGCGGTGCTGTGCTCGCACACGCGGGCGCGCATTAACTTATTACAACCATTACGGTAATGGCAGCAATTTCGACGATCCGTCCCGCGCCCGTATAACTTTTCCGCACGTTCGCTCGGCGGTCGCCGCCGCCGTCGTCGTCACCGGCGTTCGTGGTCGCGCGGTCGCGACGAAAGGAAGCAACGAGGCACACACAGACGAATCCACAGTCAGCCGGCCCGGCTACACTAAGGAAAGGAACCATGGGTAGTACTCGATTGTAACTCTTTTAGAATTGCACGACTTTGCTATTTTCAGGACCCGTTTTTACATTTTGAAAGTTACGATTTTTTTTTGCTTTGTCAAGAAAAAAGATTTCAAAAAATAACCTATGAGAAATATTCAAAAATTGAACTTTACCGTAAACAAGATAAATCAAATGTTTTTGATAGGAATAATAAAAGAGTTACTTCATTAACTTTAATTTTCTATATTTCAACTAATTTCTTCTCTTTAGTAGAATATACATATTATCCCTTCTTGTATCTGAACTTTACCATCTGTGTTCTACTCGAAGTGGTTGAAGTGGATAAAGGTCACAGATAGCATCCGACGATGAAAAGCAGACTAGCGAACAAAACAAAGGTTTTATCGCGTATATTACCAATTAGAATAATAAACCTACATCCTTGTGCCCGGTTCTTGCCTGTAGCCTGCGTTAACGCATACCTATATATTTTATACAGATAAATTTAATTAAGAGTGTGCCGGCTAACTAAATTACATGGTCGTCGAAAGGATGGAAGGGATTATCAAAGGACCTTTTATTTTTGTGCGGGTACCTGCCCGTGACCGTGCTCTATAACCAACTCTACAAGTATATTTAACTCGTATGTTTTGTTCTCTTTCATTTTATAAAGTTGACCTAACCCAACAAATGTGATTAATGCCTATAATTCGTTATTACTTGAATTTAACTTCGTTTATTTCACTTTTTATCACTTGACCTCGATGGAAGTTATTTTGGCTAATAAAATAAATGTGTGAAAAACATGTTTTGATTGACGAGGCATGTTTTGGCATTTTTTGACTTATGCCGACTGATTTGTGTGTTGGGTGAAATACGATTTCGTGGGCATAATTTGCGCATTGTGAGCGGCGGGCATTGTGCGGCTGCCACAATGCCATTCCGGCAACGGCTACATAACGACCTATTGTCGAGGCAGTTAATATAAATTGTGGCAATATAGCGTGTTAGTTTCAATTATGCAGATTTGGTTTCTTTGTGCTCATTGGTGGCTTGAAGCCAGCTGCAGCCACGAATTGATTTGCAGTTGAGATATTTGCATAGGCCGCATGATCGGCGTCGGTACTCAAAATTCTACATGCCGGATATGCATGTGTACCGAGTTATTCATGGATTGATCATTCGTCTTTAGCTTTCATTACTCATTACTATAAAGGAAGAGAGGAATTGATCATTGGGATCATTTACATGAGTTATGTGTAATACTATCTTCTATATTTGGTTATAGAGACATGAGACATGCCAATCAAACTATTCCTATTTTATTTTAAGACTAAATATATTAAGTTTTTTTTTATGTAACAAAAGCAACAAATATGGAACATACAAAAATTAATACTAAATTTTAAATTTCCTAAAATTTTGCGTTATTCTTCCAAAAAAAATTTAAAACTTAACACAACGCACAAAATGTTGCAAAGAAGTACACGCCATAGGGTGTTAATTTCAAACAATAATTCATCGACTTAATTATACGTCACTCGAAAATGTATATTTTCTTTTATACAATACTTTTTCAGTTTTGGTTTATCATGTTCCTATGTACGAAAACGCCAGGTTGGAATAATAAATAAACGTGAAAATATCGATTCAAATAATTGAAAACTTTTTTATAAATGTTGCTTTCCACAGGAATGTCATGGTATTGATTAGTTAAAACAAGAAAACAAGAATAAAATGGAAATTTTGGTTTAATTCCCAAATGATTATTTTGAAATGATTGGAGTCGAGTTGGATGACGTTCAAACGATTTGCACTTGGAACTTAATTAAACGACGTTTTCAGATACTGGGATGTTATTAGAATTTGGATTTGCAGGAAAAGGAAAGGAAAGCAATCAAGATAGATCTGAATAGATTTAATTTATGTTGCAACGATTTTATTTTTACTTGAAAATGGTAAAAACCTTATTTATTATAAGAATTGTAATGTAGCTAAAATGTAGGTAATAGTTGTTTAAAGAATTGTTATTGTTCTTTGTTTGCGTTAAAGTAAATTAAGCTAAATAAGTATTATTTCTATAATTCGCTGAACTTGCAAAGGAAGAAACAGCAGTAAATATTTTTGTTTTTTGTTTGTTCAGTTTTTATTTTTACGTAGTTGTAAGATTGTATATTTTTCCACATTGCGTTACATTAAAATTATATCTTGCACAACAGTGGCCGCGCAATGAAAAGGAAACGACCTGCGATCAGGAAGATTGAAGAAAGAACTAGCTTTCGCGTTGGTGCTCGCTCTCCTTGCCGTACTTAGTTAGGCAACGAAAGAAACATAAAAAATCGGGGCGCGAGGAGTAAACAGTGGAAAAGTTTCGTTTCACCGGGGAATTATGATGAAATCTCCATTCATCATTTCGTTTTTACTTTTTTCCGCACTCGCTGTGTATGTGTGTGGTTCATACTTTCTTCTTTATTCTTTCCCGTTGGAGATATTTTATAGGAGCGCGTTGCGCAAAGCTTTCTGTTTCTTTCGTTTTTATGCGCGCCTCGTTTCATATTTTAGTTCACTTTGTTTTTTTTTGCGTTCGCGCTTTTATGTTCGAATGGAAACGAAGGCCGTCGACGACAACGACGACTTGTCGACGTGAGTGGCGACGGCTGCCGCTATCGAGATGAGCTGTACGGAAATTTTGAAAAGAGACATAATCGAGCAAAATTAATTCTGTCTCCAGAATTTGTATAAAAAATATTTAGTCGCATAAAATAAATACGTTCACATTCTTCATAATTATTCAACGTTTCCAAAGCGTGCAAATATTATAAGAGCGCGTGTAGCGGTGTAACATCTTTACTTTTCGATTTGTTAACACGTCCGAACACGAAACGCGAACATAACAAAACGAAACTTGCGAACTCGAACATTAAAACAGAAACGCGCGCGTGCAGTCAGACACAATTTCCCATTGTATTATTCATTCGCTGGCATTCCTATATTCCTATGAATATGCCGCCGTGACGCGCAGTTTCTTATTAAAAACACCAAGTTTTCGTGCCACACGCTGCAACGCCGCACAGGAGGCGGCACATCGTGTTTCTTTTAGTCGACAACTCGACGGGCAACGGGCATATACCATGAATGTGAGCTCACCCAACTCGAAGTTCGTTTGTTTGCACGTTGTTTTATTATCGTGTATTGTGTGCAGAACGTGTACAAGTCGTATGAAAACAAATTGTTTGGAGTGAGGCGCAAGCAGTGCAGGAGTGTTTGGTGTACGCCATAACGAAATTATTAATTTTTAAATCTCACGCAATCTTGTTTCGAAAGAGCTGCCTTGAAGTGAAGGTTCTAACCCTTGTATTGTGGCATGGCGTCAAACATTAGGTGTGGTCTCAACCAGAAAATATGTATTGAGGTATACATCAAAGATATCATTAATTTTATTGAATAGCTACAGTTGACAACAATGTTTACATTATGTGGAGGCGCCGGACAATACGCAGTAAAAGATTTGTACATACAATAATAATTTACAAAAGAACTTGAATCTGTACATTTCATACAAATTCTAATTACACCGTTATTATAGTGTATTAGTTCTATGTCGTTGCTTTTCTAATCACTATTCATTCATTTTTACCCTTCCAAGGTACGGGTTTTTTCTGACAACAATGAAACAAAGGGTAAAATATTACAATGCAATATATTATAAATTTTTTATTAGTAATTGTTGTAAAACTATTGTAACTATATTTATATATATAATTATATGGGTACATTGTTAAGTGAAGTAATTTCCCAATAACTCAATGTCAAAGTATATATAAATACTAGAATGCTAGTACCTTTAATTATATTTATATAACAAATTTATTTCTCATAATTTTTTCTTCTGGCAAATTGCAAAAGACATGCTTTATATTGCATTTCTTTGTTCTTTTTATATAAAAATAAAATACGGTTTACACGCTTGTAGCACGCTTTGAACACGTTCTGAACATTTATTTATTTTTTGTAAATGATCTATTCTAGTTGATCATCCAAAACAATATCGCAGTAATTAATAAATTCATTGCTAATATTTGTTTTTCAAGAGATAATTTTTAAGAGCTAAGAGTGGATCTGCGATTCGTGTAAGTTGCAAGATGAAAGTTTTCGATGCCGCTAATTTGCATAACAATAAATGCGGTCTAGCGCGGTCGAGCTTCGCCCAGACTTGCCGACTAAACATGTAAACCAAGCACCTGGCTATTTTTCTAGCGATTCCTTATGCGACATCGAAAACTTTCATCTTGCAACTTACACGAATCTTAGATCCACTCTTAAACCGGCATTGATTGTCTGATATTAATTTGTTTACAATGTTGACATCTTAAAAACATGAAACTGTTTTATTCACAACAATTACCAACAACAAATTTAAATTATATGATTAAATGAACCTTTATCATAGATTTAAACAAGGAATATAACAATTTTTTTATAAATCCAAGAGTAATGTTGAATTTTATTTTACTACACAGATAAATTTATGATTTTCTGATTATTCTTGCACAGCAGAGTAAATTTTGTATGAATACGTATACCAAAACGTTTCGTGCACGACATGAATATTTATAACATGTAAACATTTAATACCGCGACCGGATCCTGGAATCTACGTAAATCTAAACGCACGAGCGCAACACCAAATGCGCAACGTGCGCCGCCGCCGCGTGAACACCCGCGTGTTGACATTCGAAACGGGCAAAGTAAATTGTATTCGTTGTAATTCGCTTATTCCATGTTAATCTGGGTATATTATGAACACTAAACAAGTCGAAAGCAGCGCAATGAATTTTTACCTTATTCCCTAAACATCAAATCAACAACCACTTAGAATTACAACAAACATATTCAGAGAATAAATACGATAGTCAAATATGTTTTTGGGTAGTCGTGACCCAGTTTGAGCTTCATCAAAATATGCGTCGCGACGTCACTGCACATCGCATAACTTTCTCATTAATCAAAAATATTTGGAAGTTGAAAGTCTTGCGCGCCGGCGAGTTAGAGACTGTTACGGAATATTATGAAATATTAATGTGCGCACTGGATTCACGAAAACACGCGTATGAATAAATACAAATAGAAAAAGAGCTATATTCGCGTGGAAAAGAAAGCGTGCTATAACTTGAAAAAAGAGATGTTTGTGGGTATATCAAATATAAATCGAAATGTGTAATAATTTGTCGCACGATAAGAACTTGTTGTGTGGTGTTACGTGTTTATATTTTTATTGGCTATGAAAATTAGATTTCTGTGTATTTTGAACGAATATATCTTAATCTAATGAATAATAAAAGTGTTTATTCATATTAAAATAACAAATAAGTCTTTTTTTTCACCAACAAATATTTACGATAAAACATAACATAATTAAAATTTCTAACTCTGTTAAGGTAGATTTTTTTAAATAAAATTTCTTATATAATCCAAAATTAGATTAACAGTGTCACTTTATTAGATCCAAGTGTTTTTGATGTTGATGAGAACCTTACATTGTCGGTTTAATAATATTCGTACTAGTGGCATGTTGACGTTAAGAAGACTCAAGACGTCGCCCGGGCATATACGAGGAAAGAGGTGGCTAGGTGGCGGCAGCAACATCACGCTACACGTCGACACGTGCGAGAACGCCCGCAGTCTATTCATGTTTATCGTGTGCGTTAAGTTGTCGAGATCCGAGCGGGTTTACTTCGCCGCACATCGCAAAGGTCCTTCTGTACTGAGTCAAGAGTTGAGCCTCTATCGGTCGGCGGAGGAGGCGGCGGTAGAGCAACAAAGTTCGCATTTCCAAAGTCGTACGCGCTTCTTGCAAGAGGATAGTGTCGAGTTGTCGCGACGCGGGCGCCTTCGGGGACGAGTTAATAATTAGGAAAAGCGAAATGGGACGCCCGGAATTAAGACGTTTGACATCGTCGAGCACTACAATGAATTATTACGGCCTTAATTAATTAAATACTCGACAAACACGCGATGCTCGAACTGTGCGCGAAAGCGTTGGAGCCGCTTAGAAGTGACGCGATGGGGAAATGCGAATGTTGTTGTCGGTGTGTCGGTCGGGTCGTTTTCCCGAGTGTCGAAACATTCGGAATGAAAACCCGAAGACGGTGGAAATAGTTTCTTCAGATGTTCAGAATTTAATGGGAGTTTGGGGTTTATCATACAAAAATTGTTATTTTGTATTTCACTTTTAACGCCGCTTGAAGAAAACAAGACATGTAAACTTGTTTTTCTGTGATTTTTGCTCTTTCAAGCTTGGATGCTTATTCATGCGAAGTGACGCGTAGGGTAGGTGCTGATAGGGTGCTCGAGGCGAGTGCAAAATGGGGGGCGAGTCAGGTTATGTGAGTTTGCACATTCTTGAACGTTCTTTATGCGTTCAGTACTAGTGTAATTGCTCGCACGCAACAAACGCATGACACTTGAAAAATAAAGCACACGCGCGTGAATAGGGGACGCAGTTAGCACCGAAGGGTAGTCGAGACCCAGTTGACATTGAGTGTAAGTGTCACGCAAAGTGCGTGGTCGCAAAAGTGCCTTATTATGAGTGTGATACGTCTTTAAAAATGAAGGAATGTTTTACAAATGTGTGACACTTACTTTAAGTTTCTACATAGTTTTTTTT
>JARJDS010033090.1:1375659-1393348 GCA_030264155.1 Atheta pasadenae | reverse complement strand
GCTTGTATTTATAAAACAGTGCTTCTTTACGTCTCCGACGTCGTCACCAATCACACAATCACACGATCACGCGCACATTGTCGGAGTAAAGCAAACAGACCCATCGCGTTTTTGGATGGTGGTTGAAGTGCAAAAGCAACATTGGAAAATGTAAACTGAATGCGGGTTCAGTTCAGACCCATTCCCACACGACACACACCAACGCATTATAAAAGAGAAAAAGACAATTGATTTTAAAATGGGAATTTTGTCGCCTGGGATCGGCTTTTCGGCGCGGCGCAGAGGACAGTTTCGCAATTTCCGCGTTTGTTTTTTTTAAACCGTTGGTGTACGCGCCGGGCTAACTCGAGGTTGGTTTACGCTAGCAGCATTTGTTTCGCGTCGCAAAGCAAACGAGCTTGCAACACAACATACACTTTTGCATACCGACCAATCGAACCGTTTTCCCACGTTGTGGCTCGTATTTTCCTAAACGCGCCGGTAATGAATGGGAAGTGGAAAAGCCTATAAGTGGTGTTTTTTACGCTCGATGACCAACCCATTTCGCCTTGTCGCTAATGTTGGCCAACTCGTCCCAGCACTATTCATTTCGGAATTTCAGCGCCAACAACAGTACACACGCTTACAACAAACACATACATGATTTATGCAAATAATAACTAATGGACTATTGATTGGTCATTGTTGTTCTCGTTATGGATTCGTTTTATATGCGTAGTGGCAAGCTTTAGCAAAAAAAACTTCATGTCTAATCTATTTTTTAGAATATCAGCCAAGTTAAAAATAAATTATTATTTTAAATATCAAAGTAAAGGACCTGGTAATTTAAAATATTTACTTCATAGATTCTGGATTGTCATTGTCTCTCTCTTGAGTATTTAGCGTTGTGGTCAAAAAAATGTGCTGTCTAAAAATGTAAACGACATTTTTCGTGTCACACGTCGTAAAAATAAAATTTTAATCTCAATTAATTAAGCGGATTAGTCTTGGGACAGTGGCCCGGCGGCCCAAAAGTTGATTAAAAGTGTTCTCTTAATAACGCGGACAGCGCCAACGTCTAATTAGACTTATCAATTAAATCGGTAAATTAAGTTGCTCATCTTTTGCACATCTTTCACAAGAAAAATTATCGCGCTTCTTTCGTGCTTCTTACTAAAATTATGAGTGAAACTTTTAACGGTTTTTGAACTAACGAATTTTCTAATTCGATTACAAATATCTTAGTCCGCCTAGGATGATCACAGAAGTGGTAAATTAGGAGGAGATAAAAGTTAAACTTTTGCTAAACCTAAAGTTCAGAAGTGAACGTAGTAGAATTTGTTTTATTCGAGCCATGCCGTCATTATCAGCTTTTCCCTCTTCGGCTATTCCTCATCTTTCATGTATTTGTTTGGCTACAAAATGGATAGCACAAATGCTAAAAAACCAATTTGCGCGCAAGCGAGCAGCTCGGAAACGTCGGTGGCATACGAAAACAACAACGTGCACAAAAAAACAAACGCACAACACTCGCATCAGTGATGTATTTCCGTTTTGTTGCTTTTCATTTGTTTTGCTCATTCTGTTTTAAAACAAAAAAGATGTTGTGCCAACAAAAACAAAATCAAATCCTCGATTTAATCTCGCAGTGCTACGGATCGCACACGGATTTCATTTTTCAATTTCCACTTGTCTATTAAATTTGCGGTTTTGGTTTGTTTTCAGTTTCCTGTCGTGTGCAATTGTTTAAGTTTGGCAAATCTTGAATCTCATTCTTCATTTGCGTCGGTGAAATGCAAACAACAACACACTTTGTACAATGTCTTTCGAATTAACATCGGTCTTAAACTGGAAATGTTTGTTCCTACTTATTAGTCTCTTTTCGTACGCATACGTACGTGTTTCGTTGAGAAACATCTTGAAACCTTAATAACGCCACTCGACGATGTCTGCGCTGACGGCGGATGATGAGAACATTTAATCCCCGTGATATTAATTTAAACTTGCAACTTGCTTCTTGCTAACGGAGCTCGTCAGGGTTTGCGCTTCAACTTCAACTTTTTTGTTGTTGAAGGAACGAACAACGAGTAAGAATGCGTGAGTGGTGAGTAGATTTGGAAGCTGTACTGACTGGCTTTGCAGCGAACGGAGAATTTTAGAGTTGAAAAGTTGGTTCGTGCTCGCAATTGTTTTAATGTTGACGAGCGCAAGTTGTGAGATGTTGGCGAATGGCACGTGTAGGTTGATGCGTTTGGCATCATCAACGTGTCACACGTTTTGCGCGTTTGTTTGCAAACTCGTGCCTACTAACTTTAATGACGCTATTTTTTTCGTTTCATGTGCAGATGTATCCGAAGCGGGACATCACCAACATCGTTGAAAGCAGTCACTATCTGAAGATTGGCTCGTGGTGTCGAACTGGCTCTACTGCTGGTGCTCAGGCACGTGGCAAGTGCAAGACTGCTAGATGGGTTAAACCTTTCAGATGTCTAGGTAAGTACGACCCTTTGTTTTAGTTCGAAAATACATAATTATTGTAATTTAAATTTGGTACTGTCGTAGAAGTACTAAAAACAGGTTAATTGAAATCTCGTTAGAGGTCCTACGTCCCGTTGAGAAAGTTATTGCTTTAGTTTAAATTATGGAAGTAAATGTAATATTCGTTTTAATCTACTTGCATGGTATATAAATCAATGAAACAATTTGCAATTAAAACACAATTAATTAATCGTCATATAGGCGTCGAAAGTTATGCATTATTTGTGCGAATTTGATGCAAATGAATTCACCGGTAGTCCTGATTTGCGCGACCAAAGAGGCTTTCGGCGACGGAACAACAGTTCGGACTGTTGGTTGGCGTTCGAATTGCATCACCGCCTCTCTCAGTGTGTCCCTGTCGCATCAAACCTAGTAAACTAATGTGATTAGTGCGTGAGTGTACGCCGAACGGTAACGCACTTATAACGCAAACGCGAACAACGCGCATGCTAATATTCTAATGCCGACCGGAGATACGCTGCTATGTGAGGGAAACTAGGTAAAAGCAATTTCTGAATGTAATTAAATCGCGTTGTGTTCGAGTTTGCTCATTCAAATTCCGTGCATTCGAAATTGGAATTCATATTTCGTACCAGCAAGTGTGAACGTCGGCAGTTTTGCCATGTAAACACACATTAACGTGCATTCGGGCGTGTGTCGCTTGTTAGCTTCTCACCTCTCGTCTTTCAACACCTGCCTCCAAGTGTAAGAATGCGTCCGTCGATTCTAGCAAATAGGGAACGGATGTAAGGAAGTCGTCGTCTCCACCTTACCCATCCGTATGTTACTTCCAACAATTCAAACCACCTTCCATTGAACACATCCAGTGCTCCTGGTTTTCGTTTTGGGCTTGGTTATTGATTGAACGATGCTCGCTCGCACTTTGCACACATTTCTAACGATGGCGCCGCGACGAGGACGAATGAAAAAAGCGGCATATTCAAAGAAACCCGCAGTTTTTGTCAGGACTATGACAAGGACGAGGCGCGCGCGAAATGTTTCGCGAACGATGAAATGCAATGCGCTGATATGAAAGAAGGAAAAGTGGTAGGACGAGGAAGGAAAACAGTAGCCTCCGGCATCTTTTTAAAAATTCACTCCTCGCGCATTTCCATCGCACGGCACGTTTGCTTCAAGCACAAGAACTCGGTGTGCTTCGCTCCGAAACCACTCGCGAATCGAACACATCGGAAATTTTTATAGCTCGCTTCCGTTCTAAACCGATAGCATATTTCTTTTATTTTCGAAAAGTTTTCCGCTTTCGAAGCGGATGGAGCGAATGCATAATCTGGTATCATTATAACTGCAAACAAAAGTGTAAAATGAATCACAATTGAAAACATTGAAAATCAAATCAGTAAAATGAGATTGAAGGATATCGGAAATTACTAACTAATCATATATTGGTAAAGCTCTCTCAGCTTTTATACTAAATTTTCCTAGAACAATGTTGGTGAGTTAGTACATTTTTTGTAAAAAAAAAAACAAATAAACTGAAAAACTGAAAATGAAAAACCTTGATTTATTTTTTAGAAAAGCATGTAAAATTCAGATAATAATTTGAGTATTTTGTGCGATTAGAGCGGCGGCACGTCCGTTTTGTTCGGTGCGTTGTTGTTATCACGAGATCGAATTCCCGATCGGCTCGTTTTACAACGCACCGCTGAATTTGCCCCTAGCCGATCGCACCACGACGACACAACTCGAATGTGGCACAACACGACAAACGTATATACGTCGAAAGCACGATCCTTTGCTCACCTCATCCTAACACTCATACAACCTACACCCCCGGTGCGAATCGAGCGTGCATACACGGAAACTGGCTTGACGCAAAACGCAAGGGAAGCGCGTACGGTTGGTACTGGGGCGCAAACACACGTTTTGGCAATACGCCTCCCAACACACATTGCCGCTTCTGGTTCTATGGTGTATCCTCTATCCGCATCCAGACTCCTGCTATCCACCACCATACCACCAGCATATTTGGTATAGCTGGCGTCATCGACGACAATAGCCAGGCTCTGAAATTGTGAAATTTATGCGCATCAACATATATTGGCGCCGCATCCAGCCCAGCGTTGTTCATAGTTGCGTAATTATTTATGAGTTTAATTGCATTAGTTTCGGGGGATAATTAGTATGTAACAACAGATTTACGACTGGCACCCCGCCTGCTCTATCCCAGCGCGCTGAACAACGCAGATACACAATCGTCACCCTCACAAGCAAAATTCTCCCGATGTCATCTATGAAGCGTTACTGTGTTGTATTTCCATTTCCAATGTTGGTATTAACACTAACAACACGCTGGTGGTAGTAGAGCTATTTGGTTCGTACTACACGCGCGGGGATAACAATTATTTGTCATTCGAAATACAGGATCACTGACGACGCAAATTGTAGGCTAATAAAAAGTTTTATGATTCGCTTTTATTTTTATTTTTCTGCTTCGTTGCCAAGTAACGAATATGATTGCATCGCATTTTTCGAGAAATTAAAAGGCTTTTTTTTAATTCATATGAAAAAATGGATTTTTTTTTTTAAATTAATGAGCTTCCTGCAATTATATCTGCATTTATGATGCGTGTTCGTTTATTTGTAAAGAGGTGATAGTGCCACTAACAGAACGCAATAATTTATTGTTCACCATTACTGCGCGAAAAACAAAATCAATATTATGTGTTCGTGTGTTGGTCCAGCGGTACAAAGTTGTGGTCAAGCCTGGCATGCCCTCTGGTCCATTTATTGTATCCTGGCGTGCGTTCACGGCGCGAGATAAAATAAAATACTCAAATTTCATTTTACGAGCGCTTCGGTTCGGTGGTCAGTGTGACAATATTTGCGCAACGTAAAACATATTTTCGCCGTTTTTAAATTAATTATTTATTAACACACTGCCGTATTGTTGCCGGGCAAATGCATTTATTATGATGTTGACTGTATTCACGCCGCGTTTGCCATTTACCATTTGGTCGTTTTTGCAGCCTTTTAAAACACGCGAATAAAACAAAGAAAAAAGGAGTGTAAAATGGCAAGGGACATGAAAATAAAAACAGAACTCGTTTTGTTTTTGTGGCGTTCTTGTATTACCGCGCTGTTTTTTTCTTTCAAAAACCCGCTTTTGCCATTTCCGGGTGGTGCATTGTGCCACCAGCGCTACCATTTTGTTGGTATTGCAGTGGAAACGGACGACGCCAAGAAATTGCCGCTAAAAGAGCGCAAAATGTGTGCGTGTGTTTTTATTAATATTTTCGTGCCTCGCGGGAACTATTTTTTTCCGTCCTGCGATTTAATTACTCGATCGTTAATGAGCAAACTGGGAATGAAACGCCGTACACAAGAACAAGTCGTCGCGCGCGTGGCGTCGGAGCTGAAACGAGTTTTTCGCGCGAAACCCGAGAGAATGGTGGCGCAGTTTGGCGCAAAAGAAACACGGCTATCGTGTTACCAGGGCTAGTCTTCTGTTTGGTGGCCTGCTACCCTGCTCTTCCTTTTCGCGTTTCCAGCTGAGTTTTAATTAAAAAAGACGAAATACGAAACACAAATAACGCGAAACAGATATATGTATATGGTATAGTCTTGAGCGTCTTGTGCATTACGAATGGAAACGAAAACTGCGGGAAAATAGAGACGCACGACTGAATATACTAAATGCAGGGAAATTTCATGTTCAGGCGTTTGAAGGGGAATATTTTTGTACGAGTCTTTACAAACGAAAAGCTGTTGTTTAACAATATAAAATAAAACAAATAACGTAATATCATTTTGCAACATATAAAAAAAACGAATAAAATCCTAAAAGAAAGCATCGTACGACATAATTCGTGAAAATTATTGTTTTTTTGTGCAAATACAATTTAATCCGATTTGTGCGCCGAAAATGAGGGAAAATGGATCGTAATATAAGGCAAATACATAAAAAAGCTATCAAGAAGGAGGAGTAAAGAATCGACGACCAAGTTGCTTGTATATAATATAATAATACCCATAAATTCTGTATCATTAGGAATACTTTATCAGAATTGATTTCTTTATTTAAGATTTTATGTTGAGAAATCAGGACAATCAGATTATTTCAAATTTTATTATATAAATTTATTTTTTACTGAGTTTTTAATGGATTTTTAACAACCAGAACTGTGACTCTTAAATTAAAAACAACTGAGAACTTTCTTGAGAGGAATCCCTTTGTTCAATTTTAGAAAAACCACTCGGTATAACAATTAATTCAACACCATGCGAAAAAAAAGTATTATTGTCTGATAAAGCATTAAATATCTAATGTTATTTACGAATATTTAATGTTGTGTACCAAATATAAAATATTTTGTTGTTGAGTAGGTCATTAGTTGGAATATATTATACATACAAAGATTTTAATCGCACAATAAAATGTAATAAAGCTCTAACGAAAAAACTTGTTCTGCTCGCTTCTTTCTGACGTTCCTCTGTGTACTGTGTAAAACCGAGACTTGTCGACCTCGGAACACAATGGGCACGACAACGACCCGCATTTGGCGGCATTCTTCTGTCGCCGGCCCCAACTCCATCCGCCATTCTATGGAGTGCTTTTCAAGCTAGGGTCGCCACCACCAGGACACCAACCAACGCTGTCGCTGGCGCTTTTCAGGTTGACTCGTTTCACTCCTCAGCCCCACTCGCGAGTAGACGGCGTCCTCATAAATCGGATAAAAAATATGTCAAATGTCCTCTTACTCAACACCACTTCTTCCTATTTTTTTTCTATCTGAGTTCTTATTCCATTTTTTTATTTCGCGCGTAGTTCCAACTTTGCATATTTGTATGTCTTGTATGCAAATGTGGTTTTAAAATATAACTGAAGAAGTGTAGTAGTGAAGATGAAAATCTTGGGATTTGAAGAGATAAAGTTTGTTGGAGAAGTTTTCATATTTGTTCCTGTCAAAGTTTTGTGATGTAATTTTTTGTTGTGTTCGTTTTGCAGAAGGACCATTCCAATCTGACGCACTGCTGGTGCCAGAGAATTGCCTCTTCGATCACATTCACAACCAAAGCAACTGCTGGACATTTGGTAGATGGAACTCGACTGCTGCCAATGCGTGTCAGGAGCGTGGTCTTCAGTTGCGTTCTTTCGCCATGCTGTTACCCTGCGGAATTTCGCTCTTCAGTGGCGTCGAGTTTGTCTGCTGTCCGAAACACTTCAAAGGTCAGTTGATGCAATGACCAAACGGTACACTCTCACACAATACACACAATTCACACACAACGCACTGTTCACCCTGAAGCGTTTATTAATTAGTGTCGTGCGCACACACCCTCTCGTGTTGTTGGTTCTTCCGCGTTTGCATACCACGCACAGGGACGAACGTCACGTTTTCACGTGGAATAATTAAAACGAGAGCGAAATATATGAGGGCTAATTGTAAATCGCGCGGCGTGCCCTCGCTCATTAGTAATTTGTTTGTTTTACGGACATGCGAGAAAGGCTTCATGGTGGAGGCGCTGGGCACGCTTGAAGGATGGAAAGCAATTTCGACGCGGCGCCGCTATTACCGGGAGCGTGCTTTTGACAAAAAAGTATGTCGCAATTTAAACTCACATTTTTCATAATCAAATTGGTTTATTGCCATGGCGTTCGTTTGTTTTTTATTTGTGTGCGCAGCATTTGTGGGTTTGCTTTAATTGTGAACGTCGTTGCTTCTTCAAATGAGAGGGTGGATAATAATCATGTAGACGTACAAGTTTTGTATTTTAAAATTTAATGATGGCTTTCGTGCGATTCCCGTCGGGAACGAGAGCAATTCGAGGAACGCGAGTACAAGCATTCGTGTATTTGAAAATTTGAGAGTTTGAGTTGTTTATTCTGGAGCGGACGTTTAAAATAAATAACTGTACTTGTACATAAATAATTTACCCTGTCAACGAAACAGCGAAGCGGGATTTATTAACTTTTGTTTGCTGTTTTGGTCGACATAGACATTTTGATGTTATCAACGCATTAGATAAATTGAAAAATACGCTGTATTCAACGATGTTTAATTTTCCGTACTAGTACTAGTTTTGTCTATTTTTTCATTGAAATTCAGAGTTTTTTGTTTGAGATGAGCAGGGTGTTGCTTGACTGGGTTGTATGAGTACCTTCTATGGGAGTTGAATTTTCATGATGCATAAAAAATAGGAACTGCACTATCGAATTGGCCATTGAAATGAAAACTAGCGACGGTTTTCCATGTTGAGTGGGTGCGCGTGGACGAACGAATTGCGAAATTGGAACTAGCCGAGAGTCGGAAGTGTTTATTAAAAACCCAATTCGCTTGGCACTGCTGGCCAGATTGGAAATTACGATTTTTCTGCGAATTTCCTCTTTTCGCCTAGGATATTGTGAAGTCTATAAACGGGACTCTTGCTCAAATTCGCATATCATCATTTGAAATACCGAGATATTTTAGTTTTTAACAAGAAACTCACTAAATCTGCAAAAATTGTAAAAAAATTTCGCTATTGCAAAAAATCTTATAGAAAAGTGGGAATCACATATTCTTTATTAAGTTATTTCACAGTGCCCGCTTTCATTTGTTATGCAAACACTTCTATTCCACACTTCTCGGACGTGTTTTTGTTTGACGATCAAACTCGGTCGGCGTGTAATAATGATAAAAGCTGGAAAGGTGATTTTATTACGTAATTTTCTTGCGCCGAGAGCGCGCCGTGCAATTACGCTGCGTAATGAAGCTTGTGTGTCGCGCTCTTTAAGGAAAATGTTGCTCGGATATAAAACGAGCGCTCGCTACAGCGCCTCATCATGACCGCGCCTCATGAACACATCGCCGTTTCGCTCCATCGTCTTCGAAACGATCTACGGCCGTCGCCAAACGCCAGCTCCGTGGAGGCGGCGCGCTGCGCGGAGCTATCTCGTCCTCGCATTGCTAGACTGGCGCATAACGTCATTACGTGCTGAATTTATTTTCAAAAGCGTCGCGGAAAATTATTAAAACGAACAACGAACCGACCCCCACCGCATGCCTACGTACTTTACGTGCTTGTGCGCTCGTTTGCCTCCGTTCACGCTCATAATTACACGATTACAAATTGCGCTCGAACGCAAAATGAGAAAAATTGTGCCGACATTTACTCAGCAACTGCTACTGTTAAACGCCTAGTATTCTCCATCGTCGTCCTTTGTTAGTTGGATGAAACTACTAGCCAACCGCAAGTGAGAACGTGCAACCATGGCAATTTGTTTATAACTTTATTGCCGCTTGATTAATTACGAACTTATAGGAGGCGTTTAACTTGAAGCGAGCGTCAAGGGAGCAACGTTGTCGTTCTAGAAGACGAAGAGAACGGTCTTTGAACGCGTCCTAGAAGTTATAACATCTAGCGCGCTTTCCCGCAACATTGTGGAAACTGCTGTTTTCTCCTATAGAGGTTCTAGCCGTGCTGTTGCCTCCGCCGCCATTTAACATTAACCTGCAAGGTGGTTTTAATTAAGTTAACTCCACACGTCGCTATAGCGCTGCACCACGTTATGAACGGATGATGTGATTGTGTGCGGCACTCCAGACCTTGACAACAATGGACCGTAAATTAATTTAGGACACTGGCAATGCGACAAGGCACATTGCATGAGCAACATGAGACCAGGGTTTAAACTCTGCTCTAGTCGTGTGTTTGAAGGTCTGATGAGAAACTGTTTTCAACTATTCGTTCCACCACGTGTACGAAGTTTGTTTAAAGTCAAGTTTTCCGTTTTGTAGTTTTGTTATTATCGAATACCATCAGAACAAAAAGTTGGTTCTGAAATTGGTTTTAGCTTTAATGGTTTGACTTTGTGTTCCAGCGTGAGTTTTCTGTGGCAAAGCGCAGAAAATCAATTTACTAAAAGTTTCATCCGCGCTTATTATTTTATATTGTCCCATCGCTCCGCGCACGCTTTCGACATGCCGATGACGATGACTATGGTGGCTACGACATGCGCTCCGATCGATACACTATAAATACACACCCCACCACCTCGATGACCTTTTTTTATTGAGCTACTTAGTATAATTAAAAGCAATTCTGACGGGAACCGCATATACGGATGGGAAAAATGAGTGCACTTTGTAATGGCTTGCGTGTCCTAATTCGCCTTGTGGCTAAAACCCGCAACTCGCCCAAATGGATGTATCTGTAGCACATAGCACGATCGTACCGGATGCTGGAACGAGGGGATAATCGCAAGAAGCAAGAGCGAACTTGTCTTCTGGGTGTATGCGTAAAGCGTTTTCTTCCTAACGAGATGGGTTTGCTTCTACACCCGCGTTCCAGCTTTCTCAATACTTTCCAAAAAGGGGTTGACGTCGGTTTTAATAATGCCGCCGCGTCTTCCTTCGGTTTGATTTATGTTCTGGCAGATGAGAGCGATAAATTCGCATCCTCCCTCGCGCTCATTGTTGGGTAGCCCGTTTGGATTAATTAATAATCGGCGCTGAGCGCTACGCGTCTCCTTCGCGTGTGTGCGGCGGGCATAAGTTGAATCTGAATAGGAAAGTCGTGGTACCGCATTGGCGGTAGGCAGCGGTGGCGGGATGGTTTTCGTACAAAGTACTATTCAAGCCAGTGGCGGCAATGGTGGCGTAGCAGAATGGGAATATTTCGCGGATCGTCCGTCGCCAGGGTCGTGGTTGATGCGGCCCTGCTCTGCACCCACGAACCGTGCTTTGGCGGCGGCACGAAGGAGCGAGGCCTGTCGACTTGACACGTATAAATGGCTTTTTCGCGCTGAATCGAACTCTTGGGTTCTCGCTTCTCGCCTCTGGGCTACTATATATGTATATGTGTGACTTGCATTGCTTTCTACCAGCGTCTGGAAAAGGTGTACTGGCGCTTAAAAATCTCAAGAAAAATTGAAAGTACAATTTTTGTATTTTAGAAGAAGGAATTTTTTGTAGGCCAACGATTAATTAAGATATGTTTCATCGGAATGCTAAGAGGGTTTTTATTATTCAACTCTGAAGTTTAGTCATAAAATTTGCGGTTGTTTTTGTGGCCTAACCCATGTCCAATGATCGTGTTGTTAATCTTTTGCGGTTATACTCTGTATGTGGGACATTAACGTAGTTGCATCACACGGAGAAAATTTATAATTCTCCAAGGGAGCTTCGGGTTGATTGGATTTCGGAAGTCATGGTCCACTGAACGTGAATCTGCCCGGGATTATATCGGACATGATCCTATCGTTTCGTTTCGGTGGTCGTTCGTCTTTCGACCGTTTCGCGTCCGTGCATTTTACCCTCCTATACTTGTGTTTGCACCAATCACCTTACACAACAAGCGTTCTAAAGGTGCAATTTCAATTAAATTCTATGTTTGTTCCTTTTACACGTGCAGACAACATGAAGCCCGTGAAGAAACCAATCGATCTTGCTATTCTGAAGAACGATCAAGATCTTTTGGATGCCGACGATGATTCCATGGATTCGGACGAGGACGACGACAAGGACGACTTGGATGATCTTGGAGACGATACCGAACTTGCCGATGACCCGAATGTGGACGACATGGACGACGAAGACGATGATGAGTACGACGATTCTGATCAGGACTGGGATGTCACACCTTCGTCAACCACGTCTACACCCAAACCTACACCACCCACACCTCCGCCCTCAACCACTACTACCCCTTCGACAACATCCATGCCCACGCCCGATCCTTATTTCACACACTTTGACCCTCGCAACGAACATCAAAGTTACAAGGAGGCTCAGGTAACGAATGTTAGAACTCTTGCATAATTGAACGGTTGTCATTAACGATAACGCATATTGCTAATTCAGGAACGACTCGAGGAGACACATCGTGAGAAAGTTACGCATGTCATGAAGGACTGGTCTGACTTGGAAGAGCGATACCAGGACATGCGGGCGACGGATCCTCGTGGTGCCGACGCCTTTAAACAGCGAATGACACAGCGATTCCAGCAGACCGTGCAAGCGCTTGAGGAGGAGGGCGACGCCGAGAAGCATCAGCTTGCCGCCATGCATCAGCAACGCGTTTTAGCGCACATCAATCAACGCAAGAAGGAGGCGATGGGTTGCTACACCCAGGCTTTGAATGACCAACCACCAAATGTAAGTGAAATATGACCGTATTTTCAAATTTAATTGATAATCAATTAGTATGGAATAGACAAGTCAAAGAAATTTAATTAAATTGTGCAGTATGTAACTATGTCATAAACATATCTATTAGATTTAACATGCTTTTCCATTTTAAAATTAAAATGCAACCGTGCGAGATTTTACAAAATGATAAATGACGAGTGAAGAGCACAAAATGATATTGTTCTGAATCAAAATTCATTGTCCAGAACAATGGAAATTGGTTCAAAATAAACCCGACGTACATATCTGTGTGAATTTGACGTTCAGTATTACGAATTAATTAATGTGTTCGTTTGCGTTTTGTAGACTCATCGTGTGCAGAAATGCCTGCAGAAATTGTTGCGTTCATTGCACAAGGACCGTGCCCATGCCATCACTCATTACAGACACTTACTGTCGAGCAGTCTGGAAGCCGCTGCCCGCGAGCAGCCCAGAACTTTGGAACGCCTCACAGACATTGACCGCACCGTCAATCAAAGCATGCAAATGCTGAAACGCTTCCCGGAACTGTCTGCCAAGATCGGACAGTTGATGGATGACTACATTCAGGCGCTGCGTTCTAAGGACGAGACGCCTGGCGCATTGCTCGCCATGACCGCGGAAGCCGAACAAGCCATTTTGGATAAGTACCGGGACGAGGTTGTCAGCAAGCAGCAGGAACGCGAGCGTCAGCGGCTGCAGGAGAAAGCACGCAAGGAACAGCGCAAGAAGGAGCGAACTGAGTTGCGCGAGGAGAAGAAACGCGTTGAGGCGGTGCTTGGCAAGAAGATTAGCAACTTTGACGCAGAGGACATGGAAGATGAATCATTACCGGAAGACAAAACTACCATGTCGTCGACCTTTGGCAGCACCGTTTCTGAAATTATGAGCAATTCCATTTCCACTGTGGATGATGAAGATGTACCGCCCCACCATCGAGAAGTTGATGATGCCGCTGTACAGCAAGCCGTTGAAGATGTTGCTGCAGTCGCTCATCAGCAGGACGTTATTAGAATTGCACATGCAATGACTCATGATTTTGGTCATGGCGAACCCGTAAGTTACTAAAAGGTTTACTTATATTGATTTACTTATTAATTGTTCATTTTATGTTTAGAGCTACTCTGTTCACCGCGAAGTATACGGACGTAGAGATGGTCGTAGCGTTTACTTTACGCTAGCATTCGCCGGAATGGCTCTGATGGCAGCTGTCGTCGTCGGCATTGCTGTTGCCAGACGCCGATCGGCGCGATCTCCACAAAGCCAAGGATTCATCGAGGTCGATCAAGCGGCTACCCCAGAGGAAAGACACGTGGCCAACATGCAGATCAACGGCTACGAAAATCCCACTTACAAATATTTCGAAGTGAAGGAGTAAGGGAAAGGCGCGAATGGTGTGCGTCAAGATCTGTATAACAAAATGAAAAGATTAGTGTAGTAGGGCTTTATTTTTCGAACTGCATATTTAGGCACTGGGGAATTAACATTCCCTGCTGCTGGGACTGGAATGAAAATAAGTCATTAACCAAATGCCAAGCAGACCAGATCTGTATAAACAACACTCCAACATCCAACAACGTAATCAACAAGGAACGTAATCAAAAACAAAAATACAATCTCCAAGCAGCAGGGATTCGTTTGTTGTGTTTCGTTTTGTATGTTTTTTTTTCTATTATTAGCGCCGGTGACGCCGAGTATTTGTTACGTTTTTATTTTTGTGTTCGTTTCGCGTATGCCATATCAATATTTTATTGTACGTAGTTCTTAGGTTACATATACGAATCATTCCACACACACTCACGGTTTTTGTAATTGTTGTTATGTTGTCATCGTACTTAATATTTTTCCACTCGAAATGATGCACCACGTACGAAGAACAAACTGGGCCTCGCATCCGACGCCCGCCGACTCGTACCCGACGCAGCTAGAGCACATTTATAGCAACTAACCAACTTATCACCGCATAATCTATATTATAGATAGATCTATACCTAAGATAACAACCATAATGAAATCAATATTAACTTAAACGACGAGTTGGTTCAAAAGTGTCTTAGTAGAGTTCAAGAAAATCGTCACGGTGTCGCGTGCATTCAAAGTCGGCTGACGTCGGATTCGTAGATAACGGTAGCTTAAAGAGATTATTTATAAGCGAGGAAAAGAAGCAAAAAATAACAATAATATTTAATACTTATTTCACATGTGCAAACGTTTTTGGTATGGCGACGAGTGCGTTGCGTAGAACGCCTTCGATGCACCTGGGAGCATTCTGCACGTGTCAGTCCATGTTTTTGAAGAACTTTATTACTTAATAACTTTGATTGAAATCAAGATTAAAATAATTGATAACTATGCTACAGCAGCTGGTCCAGCGGGAAGGAATCTTTGTGCAACAATTGCGAAGAGTGCTGACGACGGCTTGGATGTTTCGCGCGCGAAGATTACTTTCTTGGTGGAAAAGCCACGATAATAATCGTAATCATATAATTTAGTCAACGGAGTGTCGTAAGAAGTCTATAACCATTCAAGGGGCGTCAGCACGCAAAGAATTCGCGAGCTCTGCGAGTTGAATGAAATCAAGAACAACCAATAACTACAAATTTAACAAAAATTTTCAAAGCTTTTGATGCGAATCATGCGATGCGTCGTGCTTTTCGCGATACTTCACCAAATTAACATTGTAGTTAGATGTAAACGGTATATTTATAGACCCTCCATAACTTGAAAATACCTAGATTATATAAACGATGCATGTCTAACCTTACCTTGATTCAAGCTTTTTGTACAAAGTAATTATTTTTATTTATTGATATTGATTATACATAAAGTATATATATTATATATAAAATATACATAAACCGCTTCGTCACGGAACCGCTCCCGGCCGTATATTTAGTAAGTAACCGTTTGCGAACGAGGGTGGCGCCCTTAATATTTACAAACTAAACTATGAATATGAGACAAAAACAAACAAGAAAGAATTATGATATACATAATACAAAATGATACATGATGATGAGCACAATAATTAATTAATTGAATTGAGAAAATTTGCGCAGTGCGATGGGTCTATCTTAATGTTTATGTAAAAATGTTTATAAATGCAAATTAAACGAAGAAGAAGAGTTAGCAGAGGAAACGCGTTAGGCAGGCATATGAAAAAAATACTGACAAACACATTTATTTCTATTTAATGAAATCATTATCGGGACAGTTGTGGAAAAATAATTTGGAAATACTCTTCGCACGTCTGTGAATATACTTGAAACTACTTGTATGTCTTTCTTTCGACAATGAGTGTGTTTTTTACCGTTTCCGTGCATACGTCATAATGATATTGAATTGAATTCGTGCGTTCGTTATTATTTTAAATTTAAAACTCATGGATTGCAAAGCATACAAACAAGTTCAGAAAATCGAACTGGTGCACTCGTACGAGTACGGCGTAGAAGTAAATGCAGGGGCATTGTTTTATTGTATTTTGAACTTAAGTAATACACGTGTCACGACAGTATTCGATTCCAATATTCTAATTATTGCGTACACACAACACAGCCGTCATTGATTGGTGAATATAACAAGCAAACCGATGTTCTTTATATCTTACTACGAATCTCTGACTATCTATCAATAGCATAATAATAAAATAAAATTAACGATAGATAGTGAAGAATCTAAAGAATTAATTAATGAAAAAGTGTGTCGTTTGATGTGAATACAATATAAAACATAGCGTTTAGGTTCTTATAAAAGAAAAATGATCAAAATTGATATGTTGAATACGAAATAATATGGATTCTTGGGATCATTATGTGTTTAATGTCCAAAAACCAAAGCGTAATAATCTAAGCGTAAACATTCAACACCGTGTTTCGTCTTATTAAAATTATATCTGCAAACATGATCGATCCGCAAATTGAAATTATTAGTGTTAGTCACCTAGTAAGTATATGTTTTGTGGCCATGTAATTTTAAATTTAATGTAATAAAGAATTAATTATTTTAGATTTACTCAAATCCTGCATTTTTATTCCTCCTTCCTTAAGTTCCTGCGATCTCACGTTCTAATTTTGAAATTATAGTTAAAGAGTTGCTTGTATTTTACTTTGACGCTCAAAGTTGATCAATTTTATTGTTTTTTTGAAAACACGTTATCGGCCAATATTCTTGTTCTTATTTTTGTTTTATAGCTATGACTCATTTAATAAGTTTTTGATTTTTTGAAATTACTTTATGGAAAATTGCTTGTATCTCCTCACCATATTATCCAATTCTCACATTCTCATTTTTCAATTACAGCTAAACAGCTGCTTTTCAACGTATGACCAAATTTAAGACACGAAACATCCCCGAAGTATTTTATTTTGAGTTTCAAAGTTGAGCAATTTTTTGAGATTTCGTTATGGAAAATTGCTTGTATCTCCTCACCATATTATCCAATTCTCACGTTCTAATTTTTCAATTATAGCTAATGAGTTGCTTTTCAACGTATGACCAAATTTAAGACACAAAACATCCCCGAAGTATTTTATTTTAACCTTCAAAGTTGGGCAATTTTTTGATTTTTTGCGATTTCGTTGTGGAAAATTGCTTGTATCTCCTCACTATATTATCCAATTCTCACGTTCTAATTTTTCAATTATAGCTAATGAGTTGCCTTTCAACGTATGACCAAATTTAAGACACAAAACATCCCCGAAGTATTTTATTTTAACCTTCAAAGTTGGGCAATTTTTTGATTTTTTGAGATTTCGTTATGGAAAACTGCTTGTATCTCCTCACCATGTTATCCAATTCTCACGTTCTAATTTTTCAATTATAGCTAATGAGTTGCTTTTCAACGTATGACTAAATTTAAGACACAAAACATCCCCGAAGTCTTTTATTATGTCATTCAAAGTTGAGCAATTTTTTGATTTTTTGAGATTTCGCTATGGAAAATTGCTTGTATCTCCTCACCATATTATCCAATTCTCACGTTCTAATTTTTCAATTATAGCTAATGAGTTGCTTTTCAACGTATGACCAAATTTAAGACACAAAACATCCCCGAAGTATTTTAT
>JARJDS010033089.1:3352296-3363882 GCA_030264155.1 Atheta pasadenae | reverse complement strand
CGATTAGAAAACTGTGTGTACATTTAAATATTGCCTAAATAACGTTCGTAAACCACTTGTTCGATAGGCATTGTAGATGTAGTGGCAATACTTATGTCTGTGTCGGTAAAAAATGAGATAGAACGCGATGGTCCGGCTAATGAAATGTCACCACCGTGATCTGCATGATCTTGAGGTGTGGTGTGATAAGTTGTAGTTGCTGTGCTCAACTGGCAGGCATCGTCGACACGGTGCTGTGCGGTGTCGTCGGGCGCGATCCCGCTAGAGACGGGAGAGTCGAAGCATTCAGAGACTGCATGGTGCCCATCTAAATTTTTTTAAAACAAATTCCGTTAGTTTAAAACAAAAACGGTAAGAACTTAAATTTTTTGAGGTTAAGTCAAAGAAAGTTAGGTTATCTACTTTACCACGATATAGCTGAAATCTTTCTAATGTCTACCAATAGCAAGTTAGCATGAAAATATTACATTTTGTGGTTAGTCAATGTTTAAATTCTTGGGTAAAAGTAAAAAATTGAAGGTTAAAGTTAAAAAATGTAAGGGTTATAACATGCAATAAAACACTAAGTAAGTAAATAGCATGCATACGGAACAGTCTTACTCTGAGATGAGCCAAATCCTCAAGTTTGGTTAAGTCTGTCAATTCCACATAAAACGAGTAGACAATAATCCATCCATAAATGCACACAACGAGGAACAAAGTCCAAAAAATCACGACTAATATATTGTATGCAAAAGTTAAGTCATTGACAATTGCAAAAAATAAGTAAGCGAGTAGTCTGAATACTGTGTAGATGCCAAACACGTAGAGCCAGGGCACAATACGCTTTTCATGTTCTTTACGCACTGCTATTACCACTACAATTGAGGTCACAAATACAGCTAGTGATAGCAATAAAGAAAATACAGCAAACATCACTAATGTGTTCCTTACTAAAATAAAAAATAATTATTCAAATTATTTAACCATGAAAAGTTTAATGTTAAAATTAATGTTAAAATATTTACCATGTCTATTACCAACATAAACAAATTGGTATGACAAAACATAGTAACCATAGTGTGTAGAGCCAGGTGCAGCCATCGAGTAACAATACAAATCAAAACATGCAGTTACAGCTGTAAATATTGCAAGTAACTACAAAAAAATTATTCCGAGTTAGAATGTTTTATTTAAATTTAGTACAAAACAAAAAAACTTACAAGTGAAAAAAATCCCATATAGAAAGCAGCTCTTTGTACATCCATAAATGCAACAGTGGACACAATAGGTTTTTGGTACCATGGTGTTCTGAGTGATTTAATACTTGGCCCACTTCGTAGATTAGCACTTGATCTTGTTGTCACATGTGAGTACACTGAAGGTGTACCAGTGGGTGATTTCTTCCCATAATTCATTGTGTTTCTTCTAAAAGTAATTTGTACACATAGAAATTAATCAATATTTTGGGTGTTTGTACAAAAAATTATAGAAAACTACGATACAAACATCAACGCAAAAACTACAAAACAAATTGGTCAGATTTTGGGTGTTTATGATCGAAATATAGTGGTTTAAAAGGTTTAATCCATGTATTAAGGGTGTAGTTAGGTAGTACTTACTTATTTGAGTCTGCAACTGCATGCAATTAAGACTAATGACTCACTTTTAATGAACTTAGCTAAGTCGAAACAAGTAAAAGCACTTGTTGTGTGTTTTGCGTTAGGTGTGTCGCGTTACTATGACGTCAGCCGCACACACGCCCTCTATGGGTGTTTTGGTGTTAACTTTCCTAAAGCTATTCACACTCAACACCACATTTTTCATTAAAATGAAAAAAAAAAAAAACTTATTTATTGTTATGTTAATTATAAGTTTTAAAAATGAAGATCTTTAAGTTTTTTTGAAGTTATTTAAAGTTTTTTTTCTTACTGAAAAGTGTAAATTGATCTTTACATTTTTTACAGAGTTGAGTGTTGGGTCCCGCCTACAAAACATCCACGGAGTGCACCAAAGTGCCACAAAATGGCGTGGAGGAGGGGCAACATAAACAAAATGTAAGTTTGCTAACTAATTATTTCTAATAAAATTCTATCAATTTACAAAGAAGTCATAAACAATTACAACCGCGCAATTCGGAAATTATCAATATGCCGAAAAAATAAAAATCTAACTTTAAAAGTTAAAAGAAAAATAGTTAGGGGTTGATTTAAAGGTTGTACTTAGTCCCACATTAAAGAACAACTAATTAACTATAATTAAAAATTGAAACCACTAAATTCGGTGAATTTACCAGAAAGTTATAAACAATTATCAAATGCATGTTTTTGCAAATTAACAAAATGTCGAAGAAATAAAAATCAAACTTTGAGGGTTAAAATAAAATATTTAAGGGATGATTTAAGGGTTGTACTTAATGACACATTAAAGAACAACTATTCAACTATAATTAAAAATTAAAACCATAAATTTCGGACGGTTTAGAGAAAAGTTATAAACAATTCCTAAACGCTCGTAATTCGCAAATTATCAAACTGCAAAAAAAATAAAAATCCTACTTTAGGGACAAAAATAAAATAGTTAAGGGATGATTTAAGGGTTGTACTTAGTCACATATTAAAGAACAACTATTTAACTATAATTAAAAATTAAAACCACTAAATTCGGTCAGTATAGAAAAAAGTTATAAACAATTATTAAACACCGTGTTTTTACAAATTCTCAAATATTTTTTTTAAAGAAAAACGTGGGTTTGTAATGAATAAAACAAATAATTATTAAGCTATTTCATCGTTTTTATATAATATGAATTATACTTTTTTACAAATATATTACAATTTTACACTGACATTATAATAATTATTATAATATTCATTATAATTTGCGTATTACTTAGCAATGGATTGCTAATTACAAATCGTTCATTATCATTATCATGTTTTATTCACATTTAGACATTTCCTTCGCGTCTTTATCATCATCAATCATAAATTATCCACCGTTTGTGGATTGGTTTGTTTCGTACAAATTTCCATCGACCTTTCATGAATTCGCATTATTGGTATTTGCTTGAATTTGTTTAAATCGCTGCATCATGCACACATTTATTATAAAAATTTAGGCGTTCGTATATGAAATATATCTATATGTTAAGAGTGGCAATAATTGTAGTTTAGGGGTACAAGGGTAAAAAGGGCTTTAAGTTGGTTAACCTTAAAAATATGTTTTAAGATTAAACCACTGTCAAACAACTTAAATAATGAATTAAAATGGAATGTAGTTATTAATTAATGTTGAAACAAATTAATTAATTAATAATCAGTCGTTTTATATTCGTTTGTTTGAGTTTTCGGATGTTAATTTGAGCATTTCGTTTGATAAAACGGAAGATAAACAGGTAAACAGATAAACAGAAAATGGCGGATCGAGGCGGCCATTTTGGTTTCTTTACTTTACAATATAATAACAACAGATATATTTTTTGTAGATAATATCTTAAGACTTATGTCTTTTATGAATTCTTTTAGCTACAAACCGGTTTAAGTACAAAAAATTTTAAAACTTCGGTTTTAAGTCGTGTTAAGTCATTAAGAACAAGATAAGTCATAATATAAGTTTAAGTATAGCTTTGTACACAATCAATTTATACATTTATTGCTTTTTTTTCACATTTATTTAAACAAAACAAATTTTTTATTAAAAAAAAAAGTTGCCCTTAATTTATTAAGTATTACTTTTTTATATTTTACTTAAACATCGACTACTTGTTTGTAATTTGTAATTTTTGTAATTAAACAAAAATCTATACAGGGCGTTTCATTATGTTTTTAGTCTTTAATTTGTTTAAAATCTTTCTCATTACTTATAGCCAATTAAACATCGATTTTTAAATGTTTTTGAATAATTTCAAAAATTTTTGTTAATTTTTTTCGTTTGATATGTAGAAAAGTATACGAATTTGTTGGACATTTTTTTTTGGACAAACAAAAAATTGAAATAATTTCAGTCCATTACTTTGTTTATTTATTTATACATTTATTTAGTTATTTATTAGCACTTGAAGAGAAAAATGGTTTCAATTAATTAATTTGTTTTGTCATTTTGGTGTCACAATTTCCATCACTTGCGTACGATACACTCGGTATCTCTTTCTGTTTGCTTCTTTCGTGTTTGCTTAATCAGCAAAAATGTACATTCAGCGCAAAATTAAAATTAAAATAATTTATTATTGGATTGTCGATTTGTTTGTAATAATTTACAAAAATATTCCGTTCGAATTGATTCCCAAATTCGAACAATAAAGAACAAAAATAATAAATAAATAATGGCGTTCGTTGCTGTTGTGTTGAATAAAAAGCATGCCCGGACACGCCTGCTGCATGCACAGCGTGTGGGGGGCGTGGTCATGGGAGGAGCGAGCAACTTATTCGTTGCTGATGTCCCAATCGTAGGCCTTGGTTTATTTTATTTATTTACGTATTAAATAATAAAAATATAAAGAAAATAAAAAATAGTCCACTTAATTAATAAGTCTAATTAAGTATTAAGTTAATTAAATTTAAGTTAAATGAGAACATCACAAATAATTTTCGTTTTTTACTCTTAATTTCTTCGTTTTATTGAATATTTTTGTTATTAATGTCCACTTTTTTGTTTTTGATTTGATTGGCAGCTATTTTCGTTTCGTCATCACGAAAATTCTCTTTGTTAACACATTGTTTACACTTTGTTTTGTTTTTAATTTCACTTTATTTGCATTACACTAGAAACCCTTCCGGCCCATTGACGCGTATTTGCGCCCTTATATTTTGCACAGAATTCATTATCTTCTTCTGGTGTCCAACTAGAGTAATCCCCAACTCTGTGAGTTCCTTCACAGTTAGGTTAACCACGGCGTCCATGGAATTAACGCCCCCTGCTTCGAAGTTTTGTAAATAACGCGCCATCTTGATGGAATTCAACCATTCCTCGACGGACGTAAAGTTGGTTAAGTCGGGTGCGTCCGCTGCTAACGGATTTGTCGATCTAGAATTACAAAAACAATTAAATGGCGTCCGATCGTAATTTTTGAAATAAAAAATAACAAAAGTAACAAAAGCAAGAAAAGCCAAAAAATACCTTAAAGCGTAAAATAGGTTAAGTGTACAAAAATCACAGATTACTCGTGAATGTAACCCAATTTCCGGCCTCGCCGGATGTGTAATGTGCTTGCGCTTGTGTTTGACCAACACCCGATCGCCATTCGTTGCTTTCCCCATCACCTTGACACGCCTGCCAATCACCACTACGACCACGCCTATCTGTATCACACATATACTCAGGCTCCTCCTCCTGATTCACATTTTCTCCCACACCCACCGCATCCAAATCTAATCTTTCATTTCGATAGAATTCATTTTCTTGATTAGTTAAATGCCTAACCCCAAAATTATTAAAAAAATCAGGTGGATGGTGATTGGTTTCCTTAACCTCAAACTCAAAATCGCGACGTTGTCGAGATAAATCATTAAGCTTCAACGAATTAAATCGACTTGAACAACTTGTGCCTGAACTAGAATTTGTTGCTAATTGCAATTGCTGCGGGTGTAGAAATTGTGTATGTGCTAAATGCGCATGCGTTATTTCCGGATGATAACCATGAAATGCGTTGAGGTTAGGTTCGAGGTGACCGATTAAATAATCCCGGCGTAATGTCGGTATATTACTAGAATTTGGGAAGTGTAATTGTGACGTTGTGAAACGATCGAATTGATTGTTGTGATTATGAAAAGTTTGTGTATGTAGGGCGTGCCCTGAAGTGGTAGGCGGGGCGTAAGCGTGATGGGAGGCCGGCGTTTGGTAATAGTTTAATGTTGGCGAGTGGCTAGAATAAAGTTGAAAAAAAAATTTGTGTTAAAGCAAAGAAAAAGCATAAATTAATTTTAAATAAATAAAATAAAATTAATTTTTATTAAATTAAAAATTAAAAGCAAAGCATGCGGTGTTTGATTGAAATTAATATAATTAGTTACTAAGATTTTAAATATAAATAAAATTAGTTGATTCAGCGGTAAAACTTACCGGTTTTGAGCGATTTTTCTTAACGTATCCGGTACTCGGATCAAACGATCCAACGTCTTAACGATGGATTGGAATGATGGCCGATGTGTTCGTTCTTTTTGCCAACAATCCAACATCAGTTGATAAATTGCTTCTGGACAGTCCATTGGCGCTGGTAATCTGGTAGAAGAAAATTATTTTTAAAGGTTAACCGGTTAATTTTAAGGTGAAACACAAAAAACACAAAAACATATAATTTTATCCGGTTAATTTAAAGTTGCGAACATACCTATATCCCTTTTCTATACTCTTAATCACATCCTGATTCGACCAATTCCAATATGGACGCTCACCGTACGACATAACCTCCCAGCATACAATTCCCATCGACCATACGTCACTAGCTGACGTAAACTTCCGGAATGCTATCGCTTCCGGTGCTGTCCATCGTACCGGAATTTTACCACCCTGTACACAAACAAAAGAAATTAATATTTCTTTGCTTTAAAAGAAAATTTGAGGTTAGAATACTAACCCTAGTTGTGTAAGCTCCTTCTGTAGCACTTTCAATCTCCCTGCTCAAACCAAAATCAGCAATCTTGCACACCAATTGCGAGTTGACCAGGACATTTCGTGCGGCAAGATCCCGATGCACGTAGTTCATGTCGCTGAGATATTGCATGCCGGCGGCAATGCCGCGCAACATGCCAACTAGTTGTATAACCTGGAATTTACCATCGTTGGCACGTAGAAACGTATCTAAGGATCCGTTCTCCATGTACTCGGTGATGATCATCACCGGGTTTGATTTAGTTACAACGCCTTGTAAGAAAATTACGTTGGGGTGTTCGAACTGACCCATGATGGACGCTTCCGTAAGGAAGTCATTACGCGCTTTGTCTAATGAGCCTGCTTTCAAGGTTTTTATGGCGACGTCTATGTCAGGGCCACCGTTTACTACTTTAAGTTTTCCTTTGCAAACGTCACCAAATTCACCCCCACCTTAAAAACATAAAAATTTATTTTTAGTATAGTGTCAGGTTTTAAGGTTTTGAGGCAAAATTGAGGTTATGATTGTGGTTAGGTTATGAACGTACCGATTATTGCTTCAATAGTGATGCAACCAGCGTCGATTTCCCTTGCGAACTCACGTACAGCTTGGTTAGGATCTTCGTAAGTGTGTGGATCGATATAAGTCCGTGATGCGCCGATTCCAGTGAATAATGGCGTCGTCACTGTTGAAATAGATCACATATTAGGTTAGGTATTTTTGAAACAGCGCTGTCTTAAGATTTATAGGTTTAAACCTCAGAAAATTAATGCGTAAACATGCGTTAAAGCACAAACATTTAACAATAAAGTAAATAGTTGTAAACAAATAATAAACAAATGTTACCATTCGTGTGTGTGGTCACTATTGGCGGATTATCCATGCTATGGTGCACTACAATAAACAATTGACAACAAATTACAAAACAAAACACAACGAAAAACAAACAAAAACACACAAAAAACACATAAAAACAACAAATAACCGGTTTATTATTAACCGGTATTTTTTATTAACCGGTTTTTAATTAAAAAAACAACGTGCAAAATTAAGAAAATTACACAATTATCTACCTTTTTCTAAATTCTAAAAAACCGCAATTGTTGATCAACAATTTAATCACCCTGTATATATTATTTGGTAATTAAATCATTGTTGACAGGCGATTATTAAAATTTCCACTCAAAAATTCGATAAAACGAAAAACTCCAAAAAAAAAGAATTCAAAATGGTTGCCAAAACAAAAGCTTTGCTTTTTTCACTGGGAATAACTTACTGTAGGTGACTACCAATCCTATACACACGTATTGAACAGGGTGTTTACGAAACATGGGACGCAAACAGGGTCGCGGTTGTTTATTGGTTTATTTTTGATCGAAGGGGAGAGAAAGAGAAAACAGTGCAAATTTAGATTAGATTCGTCAATAAGATCGCCTGAATTTTGTAATTATTATTATTTTGTATCAATAATTAATTTAATATAATGAAAACAACACATACCTTCGCCATTACGGTACTCCAATGTGTCACAATCGCTCGGTTGCTTTTTGTTGCATTCGTCATTACTTCTCGAACGTATAAACACAACGGTGAGGATGATAATAGCGACGAGGATTACCACCACAGCGACAATACCACCTGCCACTAATTGCAGCCGCAGTCCTTCCTCTTCGCCAACGTACGCGGTTTTTAACACTTGGCCGGTGGTTTTGAATATAACCGGTGTATACGCACTCCAACCGCGGTTAGTTTTCGCGCGCACTTGCAAACCGTACTCGGTGCGTTGATTCAAACCGGTGAAAGTCGTCGATAGGTCAGTGGTTAACACATTGGTGGAGTTTGAATGGTCAATGTCACCTTTCACGAAACATCTCACCTAGAATTACACAAAAATATAGATTAGGTTAAGTTTTAAGGTTAAAATTAAGGTTTTGGAGGTTAATTTTAAGGTTATGTTACCTCGTAAATCTCAACTAAATCATTCTCCATGTCCCCACCATCGGGGGTTGAGGGTGCATCCCATGCCAAAGAAATATCGGAGCTTTTCACCGATAAAACTCTGACATTAGTGATGCTGGACGCTACCGAAGCTTCGGTTGTCACTACAATATCGGTATATTCCGGTGATTGTTTACTGGTGAGGTTAGAAACGCCATTTTCGGCGAATACTTGAAATCTGTACGTTGTCACCGCGTTTAGGCCACTTATTGTTATTTTTGTTTCATTGAACGAGTCCTGAAATTTTAAAAATATATTTTGTTTTAAATTATAATTTTAAGGTTAGGTAATACGGTTAATTACCATATTCGGTGAATATTGTACAATCCCCAAACTGCACGCATCGCATTTAATGCGATAGGTAATATCGCCACGCCCACCGGAATCTTCGGGCTGGTTCCACGACAACATCACCGTTGATTGGTCGACGAAATTCACGGTTAAATTCGTCGGTGCACTTGGCGGTTGAGTGCACGCCATATCTTTGGGGTCGTTTTTAGCACGGAAATAACCACCACTGCATCGACACTCGGTGTATCCGTAATCCGGAGCTTTGGAATGTTCCGGACATTTTTGGCACGGTTCGTCTCCGGTTTGGGATTTGAATGTTCCAATAGGACACACTAAAATAAATGAAAAACCTTATTAGTTTTTCGATTTTTACCACAAAGTGTTAAAATACTAACCATTGCATGTTTGTTTATCAAAATCAGGCTGATATCCTGCTTTACATTTGCATCCCCCCGTGGGTAAAGTCCACTTGCCATCGCCTTTGCATAAATATGTGGGCGTGTCCACAATCTCAGCGTTCTCTACGCAACGCCCTGTGGCTTGTTCAATGAGCGTCACTTCCTTGCCGGTGGGCGTGGCGGGGAAGTGCGCAAAGTTTATCGTCACTTCCGGACATGTTATGTAGTAGATTTTGACGGCTAGTAGCGAGATGCACGCGCCCTGGTCGCGGAATGCAAAGTATACGCCCTTTTTTGTCACTGGGATGGACTTGACTTCGGTGTTGATGTTCACCTCGTTGTTGGTGTTGAAGCGACCTTCGCCGGCGGCGATGCGCCCGATTAGTTTATACGATTCGGTCTCCCATGGGGGTGGTTCACGCGTAGCGGCGTCGAATTCGTAGTAAAGCAAACTGAACGTCTCCTTGCACGAGAGGGCGTTACCGGGGAACAAACTACAGTCGCGGATTGTGAACTGGATCTCGATGTAGATCCGATTGGCTTCACGCCGTTCAATGAACGGCACCCACAGCCAATTGTTAACGTTGTTGTACGCTACGTCACAAACGACGTACGAACGCCAATTGATGCCTTTTTGGAAATTTGTGAATGATTCTTCCACCCACTGAAACAAAAACATTAAATTTAGGTTAAAAAAGTAGGCGTGGTTATAACTTTAAAGGCGTGGCTTTATTGTAAATTGTTTTGTTTTTTAAATCAAAACACGAAACATAAAAAAAGCCCCTAAAGAATTGCATCGTTTGCGAGTTTTACACCCCATTCAAAGTCGTCATGGTTACTAATCACTGTATATTATTATTTTTTGCCGCCCCTCTAAGCCGAGACTTGTCGCCTTTGACTATTTCTACCTTTCGTACATTTTGTACATTTATTTCATTTCCCCGCTTGTCGTCTTTACTTGCCGTCTTATTTCTCAGTGTCGCGGCGGCGGTGATAAACGCGCGTGATTTGTGATCACTGCGGGGGCGACAGCAACGGCGGCGGCGGCGGCATGGGGTTATCTTAACAGTGCACGCGCGCACCTTAAGACTTTGTGACATGCTTTTAATCCTCATTCACCAGAGTGCCAGAAATAGTTCATCAAATAAAGTTGATGCTCTTGCTCTTACTCGGAGGCGGTTGATTTATAAACCACGCCCTTTTATTTGGACATAATTTTTAAAATTCCAAATATTAATTCTGCGTTGTCTTTTTATGACTAACAAATTTTTGTGGTAAAACCCGGATGGAGGTTTTTAAAACGAGGGTGTACACCCCCACCCCCGAGTTTTGCGGTGCAACGTTCCCAATTCCTTTATTCGCACTTTTTATCAACTTTATTACTATTACAATCGGTCGAAACGTCGAATGTTGGTGGAACGTGAGCGAAATGAATAAACCGCTGCCGCCTCCCAACCCTTAACGCTCGAAGCAAACGAAGTTGGATTATGTCTTATCTGCTTTTGCTTTGCCGAAGACTGTAAACTCACACACGCGTTTTACCTTCTTCGTTTAGTTAGACTTTAGGTGGGTGGAGGCGGCGTACAGCGACTTTTTCTCTTTTTAATATCTATGGTAATTTCCTACCGACGTTTTTGTCATTATAATGCGCCGGCGGTATTTTTATTGCGCACGGAATTCGAAAATTTTACGAATGAACCAAGCGCACCGCGGTTGATCGAACGGAGGCGGCAGAGCCTCATTCACTTATTATATCTCCCCTTCTAGCTTCGTTTTGTCAAATAAAATAAATTTAATGAAGCAGAACGGCATCGCGCTGTAAAAACGCGACTACAAATTGTAATATCTCAACCGCCACCGCCACTCGGGGGGTGGCAGCTCGAGTTCAGTGACAAACGTATTACCCCGCAGGCCTAAATCGATGTCGTCGGACTAATCCTCGCAAATTTAAAATGTTTCTACTTAAAATTTTTATTCGCATTTTATGGGCGTGGCTTGAAATTTCTTTAACTCCCTCCCCGAACCACGATTGGTCAAAACGTAAAAATTTAAAATGTGTGTAAATAATTCATGTACCAAACATAATTTGAGTAGTAGTCGCCATGACAACACGAGTAAACGCCCTCTAATGTACAATGTACACCACTTCTAACACACACATACACTTCTAATGTACATGTGTGTGTGTTGCGTGCGATTTTCCGGTACTTTCGAGGGTGAAATGCGCCCTCGGAGAGATTTCGCACGAGAGCGTATTGTAAACTAAATTCCACGCTCGAGCGCATCCGAAACGAATTTCACGCGTCCGCGAGCAGCGCGCAAGGCGGCGGC
>JARJDS010033089.1:36554-49779 GCA_030264155.1 Atheta pasadenae | reverse complement strand
GTGATCCAGGATGTGAACATTGAGGACTGTGGAAATAAGAACAAGAAAACTTGTAGTCTATTAACGCGTCATCCTAACGTTTCCAAGCGACAAATGAAGGAATTCCGCGAAGCTTTCAGGCTCTTTGATAAGGATGGCGATGGAAGTATCACCAAAGAAGAGTTGGGGAGAGTAATGAGATCCTTGGGGCAATTTGCACGCACGGAGGAATTGCAGCAGATGTTGCAGGAAGTTGATGCGGATGGTAAATTTAATTTTAAAAGCAATTTAAATTTTTTTCAATAAATATATGATTTTCTTTATAATTTAATTAGTTTTTTATATTAAATGTTCATTTTTTTCTTTAATATTAAATAATCTGTTTGGGGGTGAATTGGGGTTGTTTATTTTTTGTATTATTTTGTTTTAAGTTATGTTTTTCTTTTGTTTTCAGGCGATGGAAATGTTTCCTTTGAAGAATTTGTCGATATTGCGTTTTCGGCTGGTGCTGGAGCTGACACTGAAGTCTACTCTCGAGAGCAGGAAGATAAAGAGTTAAGGGATGCTTTCCGTGTGTTTGATAAACATAATCGGGGGTTTATTACCGCGTCGGATTTGAGGGCTGTGCTGCAATGTTTGGGTGAAGATTTATCCGAAGAAGAGAGTAAGTTATAGATTTTGTTTGTAATTTTTATTTTTAATGTTGATAATTTCTTGTTTAGTTGAAGATATGATTAAAGAAGTTGATGTTGATGGTGATGGAAGGATTGATTTTTATGGTAAGTAATAATTTGTTTGGAAAATTAGTTAATTTGTTTACATTTTTTGTTTTGATTTGATTTTAATTGTTAATAACTTAATAACCGTTTAAGATATTTCAATTTTTTTTTTAAATTTTTATTGGTTATTTAGTTATTTGTTAATGTACCAAATTTTGTTAATTTATACTGAGTAATGCGATAATTATTTAAGTTTTACTAATTGTTATCAAAATGTATGTTTTTTAGAACTTTGTTTTTGAATATCAACTTTGATGTTCTATAACTTATAAAGTAATTGAGATATTTGACTTTTCTTTTCAAAATTATATAGATAAATTATGTGTTTATATGTGTACAAAATTTAATTAAAATATACTGGGTGGTACGGAATTTATTTATATTTTTCAAACTTTTAATATATTTTTAACTTTTCACATTAAAACAAACTTTGGGGATCTATAACTCGGAAACAAATTAATATATTTAACTTTTGTTTACTAAAATAAGTGTACAAAATTTCATTAAATTATACTGGGTGATACGGAATTTATTTGTATTTTTCAAATTTTTAACATTTTCTTTAATTTTCGCATTACTATTATCTTTACACAAACTTTGCGGTTCTGTGACTCAAAAACTAATTAAGATTTTTAACTTTTCTTTTTAAAACTATATAGATAATTTATATATTTGTAAGTGCACTAAATTTAATTAATTTATACCGGGTGATACAAAATTTATTTATATTTTTCAAACTTTTAACATTTTCTTACTTTTCACATTACTATTATCTTTACACCAATTTTGAGGTTCTATAACTCAAAAACTAATTAAGATTTTTAAGTTTTCTTTTCAAAACTATGTAGATAATTTATTTATTTGTAAATGTAGTAAATTTAATTAAATTCTACTGGGTGATACGGAATTTATTTATATTTTTCAAATTTTTAACATTTTCTTTAATTTTCACATTACTATTATCTTTACACCAACTTTGAGGTTTTATAACTCAAAAACTAATTAAGATTTTTAACTTTTGATTTCAAAACTATGTAGACAATTTATTTATTTATAAGTGTACTTAATTTAATTAAATTATACTGGGTGATACGGAATTTATTTATATTTTTCAAACTTTTAACATTTTCTTAACTTTTCCATTACTAATATTTTAACATCAACTTTAAACTTCTATAACTTAGAAACTAATTAAGATATTTAACTTTTGTTTTAAAAACTATATAGACAATATATTAACTTAATACTATCCCAAATTTTATAAAGTTCTACTGGGTCATACAAAATTAATCAACATTTTTCTAACTTGTAACAGTATTTACAATATTCTATAACTACTTCATTTAAATAAACTTTAACGTTTAATAATTCAAAAACTAATTAAGATAATTAACATTTCTTATCAAAAACATTTAGATAATTTATTATTTAGTACCCATACAAAATTTGAAAAAAATATACTAGCTCATACAAATGTTATTTACATTTATGTAACAACAAACAAAACTTCAAACATTTAATACTTTTTACATAAAAAAATAACTTTAAACATTAATAACAAAAAATCTAATTAACAATTTATATTCTAGAATTTGTCAACGCATTAGGTGAACCCGGCAATGACGAAAGCGGCGATGAAGAAGACGAAGACTTTTTTGGTTACTAAAAACAATGGCTTCTAATTAAAAAGAGATCAAAATCCCAAAAAAAATAATTAATACACAAAAGATATCTTACTTAAATTATTACTATTGATGTTATAATAATTAAAAACCCCAGTACAACACCAATTGATATTAATTACAAAAATAAATCAAAACTAAAAAGTTCAAAATTAAAAACAAAAAATGAAAAAAATAATTTTATTTCTAAATTTAATTTTAATAACAAATTGTAAACAAAACAAAATTATTTCTTGTAATGTTCATAACGGTGATGAAAGAAGGAATAATTATGGTTGGATTGAATTATTAATTGGCCTGTAAAAGTATTGATTATTGGAATAATTAACGAAGACAACACAACTTTTCTTAACTTGAACTTTCTAAGTTTCAAGTTTAATGTCAATTTCTTTCACTCTTGAATGTCAAAAATACAATATTGAATTGATTAACATTTAAATTATTAATTAAATTATCAATGTACAATAAATATAAAATATTCAATCTATAATCAAAATTTAGAATATAATTAATGTCTATGATTAATTATTAATATCATTTATTCGATAAATTACCAATTAACTTAGGAAATAAATATCAAAAGTCGTTTATTATAAGATAAGATATTAATAAATAAAGTAAATTAAAAATATATCACAAATAAATATCATAGATTTAATACTTACTATATAATAATAATATAAATAAATAATAAATGTTTTAATTGTTAATTATTTTTAATTTATCAATTAGAAACATTTCAAATTCTTTATGAATATCCAAAAAATTAATAAATATGATTCACTGTGTTTTATTTGTTCCTAACCTCAATTCTTGTGTATTTCCGCCATGTTGCAAAATAGGGGCGGAGCTACACGTTAAAAACTGGTACTATTCTACTACAATTGGTCGGAACCAATACGTCAAATGTACGTAGCGCGAAAAAGGAGGGAGAACAACGCGATGACGCGCTGTAGTACTGCGTTGCGATTAGCCTAGAACTATTACGTCACAAGCGTTACTAACCTAATTTCTTAACCTCAAAATAAATAATTTACTTCACTTTAAATCAACATGTGACTTAACTAATACATTACAATACAATTAATTAAAATAAAATTCAAAACAAATAAAAAACAAATAAAAATAAATAAAAATAAATTAAAACAATAAAAAAATTAATTTGTTACCAAAAACCAACAAAAAACATTCACATTAGACAACATTACGCAAGTTATTTTTTTTTAAACTCGCAGATATGTCTTGATAGGTCAATTAATAATTGACACTTATGCGCCAATTAATAAATATCAAACAATATGCATCAAATATTTTCACACTCCGTTTCAATTTCGATTTCAATTTCATCACATTACATTCTCATCATTCAAACGCGAAACAATTACATAAAACTATAAACAAAACAAAGAAAAACAAAAAACAAAAAAATGGTTCAAGTTGTCAACAAACAAAACAACGAAAACAACGAAAACAAAAAACAATCGAAAATATGGACACAATATCTAGCTGTTTTATCAGGTAATTTATTAAATCAATATTTAATTATTAAATAAAGTAAATAAATAAAATAAATAAATAAATAATTATTTATAGCAACAATAGTATCAATAGCATCCGGTGCATCAATAGCATGGCCCTCACCATCAATTCCACGTCTTCTGAACAATGAATTACCATACACAGTGACCAAAGAAGAAGGATCATATATAGCAATAATCAGTGGACTTGGCAACATTGTAGCAAGTCCAATATTTGCCTACCTCGTCGATTTGATTGGTCGTAAACGTACCATACTACTAATTGCACTTCCACAAATCATATCTTTTATTATGATATATTTATCAAGGTAACATAACCTCACTTGTACTAGTAGTTTCTTAACACTTTTTATGTAATTTTATTCATTTAAAAACATAACCTTAAATTGTAGCTATTCCATAACCTTACTTTACACCGCGCGGTTCCTGGGAGGTATTGGAGAGGGCGCCACCTTCACAGTAATGGCGATGTACATCGGCGAAATCTCCGAACCCAAAATCCGAGGCACTCTCGGTTCGTACATCTCCCTAACCCTACGAATCGGAATGTTAGTAATTAATTTATTAGGTTCGTACTTTACAATCGAAACCACAGCATTGATATGTCTCATACTTCCGGTTACGTTTCTGTTAACATTTTCCCTAATGCCGGAAACACCCTACTATCTTTTAATGAAACAAAACCGTGGGGAAGCTGTAAAATCATTGCAATTTTTACGTCAAACGTCAAACGTTAATGAAGAACTTGAATCGTTGGAGTGTGACGTTGAACGTCAACTATCTGAATCCGGAAGTTTCATTGACCTCTGGCGAATCCCAAGTAATCGTAAAGCTTGCGTGATTGTTTTAGGGTTGCGTAGTTTCCAACAATTTTCCGGCATTTCCGCGTTTACGTTGTACACTCAGCAATTGTTCAAGGAAGCTGTGACGAGTATTTCCCCCAGTTTGTCGGCGAATATCTTCAGTCGGATTCAATTAGTCTTGACGTTCTTGTCGTCGATTTTGGTGGATGTTACGGGGAGGAAACCGTTGTTGATTTTTTCTTGTGTTTGTTGTTTTGTGGTGTTGACAATTGAAGCTGTGTATTTTATTCTGAGGGATTTCACTAGTGTGGAGGTAGGGGAGTTGTGGTGGTTGCCGTTGGGGGGTATGATTTTGTATATTGTGGTGTTCTCGGTCGGGTTGGGGAGTATTGTTAATTTAATGTTGGGGGAGTTGTTTAATCAGAGCGTTAAAGCCAAAGCGTTGTGTTTGATGAATATTTATTTTGCGATTACGATGAGTGCCACCACGAAGTTCTTTCAGTTCATGACGGATTTGAATGGGTTGAGTATTCCGATTATGGTGTTTGGGGGTTGTTGTGGGTTGGGGGCGTTGTTTTGTTGGTTTTTGGTGCCGGAAACTAAGGGGAAGAGTTTGGAGGAGATTCAACAGATGTTGAAAGGGAATAAAGGGGGTTGTAGAGGGAGTAAGAAGTCCAGTGGTGGAGGTAGGGATGATGGGGTTAATTAATTTTTTAAGGGTTTAGTTTAATGTTATTGGGTTTTAGTGTAATATGTTTAAATATTGTTTTTAATGTTTTAAAATAAAAATATATTGATGTTATTATGTTGATTTATTGTTTGTTTATTTAAAATTGGATTAAAAAATAAATAATATAGATAGAAATATGAATTAAAAATAGTTTAATAAGTAATTAAATTTTGGATTGGGGATAAATATTTGGTTAAAAAGGGATTGGGGGTTTGGGGTTGACAAGGGTTTAAAGATGGCAGTACTTTTATAAGATGATTTTTGGTGAAATTGTTATAAGTTCATTAAAATTGAGATTAAAAAATAATTAATATAGATAGAAATTTGAACTAAAAATATTTTAATAAGTTATTAAATTTTGGATTGGAGATAAATATTTGGTTAAAAAAGGGTTGGGGGTTTAGGGTTGACAAGGGTTTAAAAATGGCAGTACTTTCAGAAGAATATTTTTGGCGAAATTGTTATAAGTTCATTAAAATTGATATTAAAAAAATAACTAATGTAGATAGAAATATGAACTTTAAATATTTTGATAAATAATTTAATAACCATGTTTATTTATAGAGGAACGACGTTTAAAATTAAAATTTAATCAAAAAAATTAAATGTTTAAATGTAAAAAAAACAAGAAAGTTTATCAATTAAAATCTTAATGTTAAAAGCTACAATATAAATTAAGTTATACATTAAATGAAAATACAACTCTTTATCTTTAATTTAACGTTAAAATCAATAATATCGGTCAATTATTAAAAAAGTTATTGCAAATAACACAAAATGTGTTTTTTAGTTACTAAAGCTACTAAAGTTTGCTTCAAGTAAACGCAACCCACCATACACCAAATTGATTTTTGAAAAAAAATATTAAAGACATTATTTTATTGTCATTTAACAATAAAATAATTTATATTTAGGTATATTATATTATTATAAACATTTTAATCAACATAATTATGTGTTTACATGTTTTAATTAAAGTTTTTGTTTCAAAGATTTAAGTATTCGATGAAGTGAATTTGTCAATTTTTCAATACAAATTATGAAGTAAATACAATACAAAGCTAAATAAAATTTATACTGCTTAAAATATAAAGTTTATTGAACAATTTAACACTTTTGGTTTAAGTTTATTGATATTATTAGCTGAGATATTTGTGTTTGAAAATGTAAGTTTTTGTGTGTTGAATATAGCATTTGAATGAAAGCTGCCGTACGTCGTGTACAGTCGCGAACAGTCGTCGCTAAAATCCAAGATGGCCGACCTCCATAAGATTACCCGGGGCGTTGCTAAGGTAAAAATCAACACTCCCTAGCAACCAGTAACTTTTGAATGTGTGAGTCAGTGTTAGTTCAACGATGTTTGAAAATTTTCATACTTAATTTAGTGTATTGTGGGTTGCGTTCTTAAAAATTAAATTATTCAAAGTTTGAAACTTTAAAAATGAAATAAAAACTATCCGGTAAATTAACTTAATAATTAAAATTAATAAATAACATTATAAACTAATTATACAAAGTGTTTTTTAGTGATAGAATCATTTTCTACAAATTTTGTTTAAAAAGTAATTAAAAACAGCATTTAACTAATTACTCTCTTGTCATTTATTAATATAAATAAATTACCAACTAATTCTAAACATAATTAATTTTTTTTACATTCAAATCTGATTACTGTAACAAAAGTTATCTTAATTTTTATTTAAAAAATTAATAATTCAGAAAGAAATAATCATAATAAATGCATAGTTAATTTTTAATAATTACCATGTTAAAGTTTCCATTTAAGTTTAATCTTAAATTATTTAGTTCCAATGTTTGTCTGTATTTTGATGAGTTTAGATGACTTTCTATGAGTTTCAATAGCTTTGATGGCTTCAGATAACTTCAGAAGACATTAAATCACTTTAGTAAGCTTTAGCATAAATGTAGATCAAGTTAAGGCTTTAAGGAGTACATTTCGGGATAGAATGGAATAGAATTCATTTCTTCTATCCCTCATCCTTATCCTCATCTCTATCCTTCTTTACAAAGTCCTTTACTTCAGTCTTCTCAGACTGAAGAAGGAGGAGTTGAGAATCCACTTACATATCACTTCCAGACGCACGTAATAACAATGAATGAAAGCTCATCTAAAACCAAACCCATACAAAAGCTCACAATCCACCCCCTAAAACGCATCTTCATCGTTTTCATCGTAATTATCTAATTTTTTATTTTTTTATTTTAAAATTTTAATTATAATTCAAAAATTACTAATAGCTAATGTTATGTATCATAACTTAACAATAATATATCATATGTACAACGAACAACCCATCGTATTGATGCAACGTTGAGCCGTTTGTGTTTTGCGCCCTCGTTGTGCGTTTAACCCTCGTGTTTTTGGGTGAGCGTCACTAATTGGGCGTATTTACACCGAAACGGGACGCTCCCGAGGGTCGACCATACCGCACACAACAATAAATTACGACAACTTTAACTTACAATTTACTATTTGAATTTTTATTCATTTTAACAGGAAAAAACATCACAAATATTACAAGTTTGGTTAATTTGTTAAATTATTGATGTTAAGTGATGTGAAATAAATCCGGTTTTTTTTCATAGTTTAATTTGTATATTATGACAATTAAAAAATTATTTTCTACATGACTTCACGTGAGTGAAGAGTGAAAAGGGTTGAATTGTGTGCATTTGACTTGCGTTTACTTTCTCGCGATGTTTAGTGATGCGTTCAATGATTAATCACTTCGGAAACATATGCAAAAGGGTTGAATTGTATCTAACGCATATGGTAATATTTATTTTTAATGTTAGGAAGCTTTAAACTTTAGTTATTTAAGTTTTTTGTTTGAATTTTATATTTTAGTGTATTGTTGGTTGCCTGTTTGCTTAGAAATTAATTTTGAAGTTTTTTGAATTTTAAAAATTGTTAATGCATAATAAAGCAAAGATTGTGATTGTTTTATAATTAGAAAATGTTTAGATTTAAATTTTTTGTTTTATGTTTGTGTGTAAAAGCTTTTAAATTTCGTTTTTTAAGTTTTTTGTTTTCATTAATAATTTAGTGTATAAGTGGTTGCCTATTTAGCAATAAATTTTAAAAATTGTTAATTTTTAATAAACTTAAGAATGTCATTTGTTTATAGCACAAATACAATTGAATTCTAATTGCTTTTTTTGTGTTTGTTGAATAAAATGTAAACTATTTAATTATTTAAGTTTTTTGTTAAAATTAAACATTTTAGTGTATTATTGGTTGCCTATATTGTGGGAAATTACTTGCAAATTTTTGTATTTTAAATCAAATTTGACACATTGCAACATAAAAATGTGATAGTTTAATATCAAATATATTGTATAAATTACCATAAATCTTCTATAAAAATAAACCCTATAATATTCCCACTTTTTCACTATTTTTCTCGATTACTTTGCAATTCAATTCCAATTTTTTCCTTTTTTTTATATTTTCCGTTAAAGCATTAACAAAAACACGTGTTCATGAAGGGTGTAACCAGAGGTGTAACTATATTAAAGTCAATACAATTAAATGTAATTTAGTATAATGTATTTTCCTCAACGTTTTTCCCTAAAAAACATGCATTTTATGTGAAAAAAAACGAAAAAAGTCAACTAAAATCACAAAAAATGTCAAAATGATGTACTACGTTACACCTACTAAGGGCAAAATCGACAAAATAACAAAAAACACACAATATAACAAAAAACTAATAGAATCAATTGTGTTTTTGGGGGGATTTTAGGGGTTTTAGGGTGAATTTATTTTTTGTGTGTAAAAAAAGTTGCCTACATTAAAAAAATAATTTTTTAAAATTATTATTTTAATTATTATTTTAATGGTTATTATTATTAATATTTTTATGTGTGGATTATAAATATTATTGTTTTTAAAATATAATTATAAGGGATGTTAATTTTAACGTGAAAAAAGTTGAAAATTTTGATTTTCAACGTCAAAAATGTCAGAATTAATTAAAATTTTAAATCCCTGGACATTTGAGACGTTCCCTTGCTTATTCTTATCTCAACGCGTATTTCCTTCCGTATTCTTTTTATTTTCCGCTTTCAAAACGGCTCAAATCCCCTCGAAACTCGTAAAAACCCTTCAAAACTCAACAAAACTTAACAAAATTTAACACAACCCCTGCAAGCTTTTTTAAGAATTTTTTTTTCTTTAATATACCCTTAGGTTTCTTTATTTTTTTAATTTTAATTTTATTTTTAATTTAATTCGAATTGCAGTTTGAAATAATTTAATTTAATTCCTAAATTCGCCTACAGATTTAATTAATTCGTTGATACAAATTTGTTTGGATTTTGAAAGAAAAGAAATGAGAAGATGTTGATTGTGTTTTTAATTAATTTTTTTGACGGCTGGTTGTTATAAGAATAATTAAGATTTTGATTTGAATATTATTTGGTCGAGTGTTCAAGTTTTGTTCTTCTTTTGGAGTTTTTGGTTTTGATTTTTAAGTGGAAAAGCGTGGCACGCGTGGTGCACACCCCGTGCACTTCACTTTTATTGCTTTAATTTTCATATTTTAATATTTAATGCATAAACAAAGCTTTACCAACACCGGAAATGCTTTAAAAGCAAAATTTTATGGTAAAGTTTCAATATTTTTTCGGGGAAAAAATGGAGTTTAGTTTTTGTTGGGTTTTATTAATAAGAATTATTGTTTATACAAAGTATTATACATGGTTTGAAAGCTAATAAAATTTACTATTATGTACATTGTTTTTATAATTTTGGTGATTATTGAACAAATTTTACAGGGTGTTAAAGTCAATACATCTAATTTTTCACTTTCATTGTTTTGGTAAAAATTAAAATTTTGTTTTTGATAAGTTTGATTAATAAAAATAAATGTTTATGTAAAGTGTTATACATGGTTAGAAAGCTAATAAAATTTACTATAAGTTGCTAAATTTTTATGATTTTAGTAATTATATAACACATTCTACAAAGTGTTAAAATTAAAACATCGAATTTTAAACTTTCATTGCTACGGCAAAAATCATAATTTGGTTTTTAATATGTTTGATTAATAAAAATAAATATTTATATAAAGTGTTATACATAGTTATAAAGCTAATAAAATTTGCTATAAATTGCTAAATGTTGATGATTTTAGTAGTTATACAACAAATTCTACAGGGTGTTAAAGTAAACACATCTAATTTTTAACTTTCAGTACTTTGCGTAAAAACATAATTTAGTTTTTTTAAGTTTAATCAACAAAAATTAATATTTATAAGAAGTGCTATACATTATTAGAGAAGTAATAAAATTTACTATAAGTTGCTAAATTTTTATGATTTTAGTGATTATACAACACATTCTACAGGGTGTCAAACTCAACACATCAAATTTTAAACTTTCATTACTTTGCGTAAAAATTATAATTTAATTTTTGATAAGTTTGATTAATAAATATAAATGTTTCTATAAAGTGTTATACATGGTTAGAAAGCCAATAAAATTTACTATAAGTTGCTAAGTTTTTAAGATTTTAGTAATTATACAACGAATTCTACAAGGTGTTAAAGTTAAAACAACAAATTTTAAACTTTTATTGCTTTGGCAAAAATCATAATTTTGTTTTAAATATGTTTGATTAATTAAAATAAATATTTATATAACGTGTTATACCACATTAGAAAGCTAATAAAATTTACTATAAGTTGCTATATTTTTATGATTTTACTGAATATACAACATATTCTACAGGGTGTTAAACACAACACATCAAATTTTAAATTTATATTGCATAGCAAAAAAATAAAATCTAGTTTTTATTAAGTTAAATCAAGAAAAATAAATATTTATATAAAGTGTTATACATGGTTAGAAAGCCAATAAAATTTCCTATAAGTTGCTAAATTTTTATGAATTTAGCAACTACACAACAAATTCTACAGAGTGTTAAAGTCAACTATAATTTGAAAACAAAACCAAACAAAATGGTGTATTTGCTATATTTTGATATTATTATATTAATAAAATTAATTGAATAAAGCTTTGTAAGCGTTTGATTCATAAATTAGACATTTGTGAATTTAATTTGTGAGTTATTAATGTCAACCTAGTGGAAAAGACAAGAACACATCAATACAATATGTTTCATATTATATTAATCTCGCCACTCTATTTAGGGTGTGACAAAAGAAAAGTTACGCCGAATTATACGAGGGGTGAAAGCTTACAATACTTACGAACTATATCGCAATAACAATCTGATTCGAATCTGGCCGGACCGTCAGTGTCGTGCACACAATGAGGACAATAAAGACAATTACGTATTACTTGCGCCTTGTTGACGCTTTATTAGAACGATTCAATTTAGAAAAGCTAGAATTATTGCAGAAGAAATAGACACAGGAGGAAGAACGTTAGGAGTTATAGGTTTTTTTAATTTGATTTTAAAATTAATAAATTTTGTGACAAAAAATGTATTTTGTTTTTGATTTATTTAGGTAGTAAAAATTATTATTTATTGAAAGTGTTATACATGGTTTGAAAGACAATAAAATTTATTATTTGATAGAATTTTTTTTATAATTTTAGGATTAATACAACTAATTATACAGAGGGTTAAAGTCAATACTTTAAATTTTTAAGTTTTATTGCATTGCAGAAAAACAAAATTTAGTTTTTGTTAAGTTTAATATAGAAAAATAATAATTTACATAAATTGTTATATATGGTTGGAAAGGTAATAAAATTTACTATATGATAGAATTTTTTCATAATTTTTGGATTTATGCAACAAATTCTACAGAGGGTTAAAGTCAACACTTCAAATTTTTAAGTTTTATTACAATGCCGAAAAACAAAATTTAGTTTACGTTAAGTTTAATATAAAAAAATAATTATTTATATAAATTGTTATATATAGTTAGAAAGGTAATAAAATTTACTATATGACAGAATTTTTTTGTAATTTTTGGATTTATGCAACAAAATCTACAGAGTGTTGAAGTCAATACATCATATTTTAAACTTTCAATGCTTTGGCAAAAAAATAAAATTTAGTTTTTGTTAATTTAGTGATTAAAAATAATTATTTATATAAAGTGTTATACATGGTTAAAAAGGTAATAAAATTTACTATACGATGGAATTTTTTTATTATTTTAAGATTTATGTATCTAATTCCACAGAGGGTTAAAGTCAATACATCAAATTCTAAACTTTTAATGCATTGGCAAAGAAACAAATTTAGTTTTTGATTGTTTTGGTAAATTAAAATAATTATTTATATAAAGTGTTATACATCACTAGAAAGACAATAAAATATACTACAAGTTGGTAAATTGTCATAATTATAAAAAATATACAACAATTTCTACAGAGTGTTAAATACAACACATCAAATTTTCAAATTTTGTTACATTCCAGAAAAACAATATTTAGTTTCCGTTAAATTTAATAAAGAAAAATAAATATTTAAATAAATTGTTATACATGGTTAAAAACGTAATACAATTTTCTATATGATGGAATTTTTTTATTATTTTAAGATTTATGGAATTTATTCTACAGAGGGTTAAAATCAATACATAAAATTCTAAACTTTTAATGCACTGGCAAAAAAACAAATTTAGTTTTTGTTTGTTTTAGTACATAAAAAATATTATATATATAAAGTGTTATACATCATTAGAAAGACAATAAAACATACTATAA
>JARJDS010033088.1:3654454-3681505 GCA_030264155.1 Atheta pasadenae | reverse complement strand
TCAGTATGAGTATTTGTTCATATCTTCTAACCGGTTAGAATTTTTAAAATTTTTTTTTTATTTGTACATATAAAAAGTACAGCGCATGTCCAATATAAGTTTCTTAAGGTAATTGGACGGGGCCGATTCGAAATCGGGGTAAAAAGTTTAAAAATTCTAACCGTTTAGAAGATATGAACAAATACTCATATTGAACACGAAAAATTTGTGAAACTTTGGTCGACCTAATTATTAACACATTAAAAATGCATATCAAGATATCCAATATAATATTTCTAGTGTACATTTTCATCATCTATCTAAATCCGTCGAGAAAATGCAAAAATATTGTATGATTTAGAAGTTATAAGCATATAACAGCATATAAGTTTGTCGGGCTTAGTCGGGCTTATTCTGAAGCCACCCAAGCACATTTTCAAAGGTTGAAAACTGATTGCAGCGCCGCTCCGTGTCAGAAGCGGGTTACTAATCTATGGTCAAAAGCCGTGCGTAAAAAACCTAAAATAAATACAAACTATGAATACAAATGTTTAATATTATACTATATTACACTAATTTGACTGTTTTAAAGATATAACTTAGTTATTTACTTGTACAACATTAAAACTCTGCTCTTTTTTGTTAAATTTTGTCGTTACGTCAAGTTGTGTCAAATAACCACAAAATGTGACGTCATTGAAGACAAACATCTGCTTTCCGACCATTTCCGACGTTTCTGACGGCACAGCTGACATAAATAGGTAAATTTTCTTAATTAAACACTTAAATTACACATTAAGCAACGTAAAATTTATATTGTTACAGTTTTAAAATGGTGATTGCTTAGCATTTCCGTGTGTTTAAAAGAAAAGCTACTGTTACATCTGAAACCATAAAGAAATTAATTAAAAAAAAGAAAACATGAAGAAACTTACTGGATCCTTTCGATATCATCAATGGGATCCTTGGCTTATTATTGGACAAATATTATCTATTCAGATGATACTCTACAGCACTTTAGGTGCGTTATTGACTGTTTTAGGTGGTATGGTTGGTGAAACTCGTTCATTGGATCATATTTTTGAATATCATGTAAGTAATGTTTCTTATAAATTATAGAAAACTTTATAACTAGTATGACTAGTAGTAATTAGTATATATCTAAAAGTTTTAGCCATAGTTTTGTATGAATTTGGTTTTTTGATTTGCAAAATGAGTCATGAAAACGATGTATGTTTGGTTGCATAAAAATGAAAAAGTTTTATTTATGTTTTTATAGGAAATTCACGTTAGAGACTTCGGTGGAAAAGTAATAATAGCATCCTTTGTAATAAACGCCCTGGTAGGATCAGTAGCTTTATGGAAAATAGTGGAAAGAACAAAATTATGCCTTGACTTCAGTTGGACATGGCACTTCCTACACCTTTTCGCCTGCTGGATGTATAACGGCTCCTTCCCAACAACATTTTCGTGGTGGGCATTAAACGTAGCATGCGGGGCTTTGATGTGTGTTTGTGGTGAATTTCTATGCCTACGCACTGAATTACAAGCGATTCCGCTATCATTAGGACCGAAGACTGACCTCTGATCGATCGGGGATATAAAAAGACAGGAGCATGGTGAATATGAGTGTAAAGTGTCAACCTGTGAACCTGTAAACTTGTGATAATCGCAGTTAAGTGCCAACACGTCGGACACAACATAACACATCATGAAATTTCGAACTCATTTCAACGATTTTCAATATTTTGTTTAGTTTTAGATATAAAATATTTATAATTCTATTTGTAATGCAATACAATTCAAATGTAGGCATGTAGGCACACCTAAGACCTAGGTATTGATCTATTTTATAGAAGGGCGCTATTTACATAGATTGTTTGTTTTCTTTTGATATTTTATGAGTATTTGTTTCCAGTTTTCCACGTTCCCGGTTTGCGTAAATACGTCCAGTCCAGCCACCGATTTGTGTGTTCCCTCTCCACCTTTCCACCAATCGCAAGCGCGATGAGAGTGACTTAATCTTAAATCTAAAACAGTTTAGCGATTGCTTACAACCAGCAATCGTGCGGGTTTGCAGTGTGTCGGTGTTTGTGATGAATGCGAGCAAATAATTAATTGGCACAAAAAATAATCACAATTAAAGAGTTTTTACTGCTTAGTAAGTGACTCAACCTTCGACGCCTGCGTTTATCACGTGCACCTGTTGACCTTTGCTCGCGTTATAAACTTGACCAGCATTAAATCGAATCAATCTTGGATGTTGTTCTGATTTATCTGTTTAAGAAACAAATCGAAACAAAAAAGTTTTAGTGATGTACTTAATTTGTATTATTTAAAAATGTATTACCTGTATTGCCAAAATCAGCAGGAATGTATTTCGAGAGTCTAATAAGCGGCAGGGGTAAGTATCCGCTAGTGAGCGGCATGACATCTAGGACGACACTCTGCGCGTCGAAATCGGAGTCGAACGAGATAACCCCCGCGGTGCGCCCGCATACCGCCCACATGCTCTGCTCGGCGAGCACCTCGTACATGAGCGAGCCGCTGCCCTCCTGCAGCTGGCGGCCCGCGGGCCGAACTTGCAGGTGCAGATGGCACACAGCACCGACGCGACAAAACTCACTACCCTTCGTCGGCTCGACGCGCGCGTGCACTTGAAACAACGTCTGAAAACATCATAATCCACATTTAATTCAACCACCGCGTAAGAAAGCACAAGCTGAAAGTGCCAAAGTAAATAAAACATGCAAACACAAACATAAAACAAACGCATAGCGTACCTGATAATTGGTCAACTTGAAGTTGTAACTAAACAATCGAATTTTCTCATCCATTTTCAGCGTTGCATCCAGATCATTCTCATCCTTACAAAGCCTATAACGCAAATTAAACACTCCCTTAGTTGCATCAAACTCTTCATTTGTCAAATTCCCCGAATGCAACATTTCGTAAGTGAACACTAAACTCAGACCGTTTGTCACCATCTAAAACCAAATTTGTTTACACCCTAACTCAGAAATCACCAAAAAAACTTACTTGACTAGAAAAATCATTAAATCCCGTCACTTTCACATCATTGTTAAACAAAAGTTCATCCTCCACCACATTAAAAACACGCTCACAGTGACTTGTCAACGTGATTTGAATAAACTTTCTATGCTGTACGGTAAACAACCGCCAGGTGGCGCTCATTGGCGATGAAAAATCAAACACCAAAGGAATAGGTTTTGTTGACCATGGACACGAAATCGTTACTTGGTGTTCCTTCGACGGCATATCAGCCAAAACTCTTATCCGCGATGAACTGGTCGTAAAAGGTTCACAATGTGACAGCGGCACTTCGATCGAAGTCACAAAGTTACCATCACTTTCATACTGCAAGGTTAAACCCAACGACGCGGCCATTTTGATTTTACAATTTTCACCTACTTTATAACTTCCAATAGTCACATTTAACTGCATAGTTTGTTCAATACTCGACAACAATGCACTTTGATCTTCTAGTTTAACAACAGGTTCGACTCTTTTAACCTCAAAAAACAACTTGGGTGTCAAAGAGATTGATATTAACTCCATTAATTTGACATGTATCGCAACTTGTCCTAAGTAGTACTTGCCAACTTTGTCAGCATTTTTTCTCAACCGCATTATATTCATCCCAGGTGAGAGTTTAGTTTTGGGTATTTCTAAATAATCATTAAACTCACTGTGATAAATCGGCGCTGCCGTACTGTCAGCTCTTTTTAATGGCGTCTTACCGCAAACGACACTAGCGCTTGATAAAGTTTTATCCTGCTGATAATCTAAGTGGCGCTGAATGTTTAATCTTTGTAAAGACGTATCCTGTTGCTTTAAATCTTTACTAGTTATAACATTGCTTGATCTACGCCCTTTCTTTTCCTTTTTATCGTGTAATTCGGCTTCTATCGATATTAAAACTCTGTCGCAGAGTAATTCTTTAGGAAAGTTTGAAAATAACGTTAATTCAATGATAATTTCATTATCCTGCATAACTGGTTCGTCGATTTGGTCAGTTTGGACGCATACACTTGCGATTTTGATCATTTCTTTGAAAGGCACTATCAGCGTTCGGTCAATTTGTGATCCGTTCAACGCTTTGATCATCTCGTCGTGGTACGACCAACGAATCAGGTTGTCAATTTCAGGCGCGGCGGCAGTTGCTGCACAAGCTCGTACAAATTTACGTATATCTCCACATTTTCTATGACATTCAGCGAGCTCGATTTGAGTTTGTGCAGCTAGCTCTCGCCAATTGTCTTGTTCGAAGGTTTTTAGCGCGTCGTTAAGAAAAGCTGCGGATTTTTGTAGTTCACCTAACAATAAATAAAATGACGCAACTTCTTTACCGATTATTCTAGCCGAACGCAACCGACCGATATGTTTGTAAGTACCCATTGCGAGTTCGGCTAATTCTAAATACGTTCTGTTGAAAGATGTTTGTGAACACAACGCTTGTTTGAGTTTGTCTGTAGGTGAAGGACAATCTGGCCGGCCGGGGTTGTCACCCATGCCAGCTGATAGGTACACCACCATGTGAAGTTGGTCAGAAGTCGGGGAATCCCCGGGCATCAAACCGCATAATTCGCCAAGAAACCGTAACTTTTATAGAAAAAAAATTATTTTCATGAATAATTAAAAAACTCTTATAAATTATTGTGAAAACTTACTTTTTGACTAGCATATGCCCATAAACTGGCAGTGTGGGTTGAATATGCCTCAATCTGTTCGGCTTGATTAAACTTCTCACAAGCATGTAAAACTTCCATGCAAGCAAGAAATAACCAACACCCAACTGCACCTTGTGGAGCTGTTATTTCTAAAATAACTAACTCACGTGTGCAACTGTGCAAAAATGGCAAACACCTGGACGCGACCTAGAAATTTATTAAAAACTATACACATAACCTTAAAATTATAAAATTGAATAAATGTACCTCCCAAATTTTATTTCCTAACAATAACATATGCGCTTGTTTTGCATATAAGTATGCCCTTAGTTCCAACAAAGACGGATCGTCTGGAAGAATACACGGACCTAATTTTAACGAATGCCAACGTTGTAATGGCATTTGAAAATCTTTTAACCAATTAACATTCTCACTAATTGGTCCATTCACAACAAACTGTGAAAAAAGCGCGTCCAACTCATCATATTGCACCAGAGCCTCATCATACAGCCCCAACATCTCTAACACCTGCGCTAATTCTTCTTGAAGTTTAAAGTACTCCATAAACTGCCATCCTTGTTCATTGCGTTTTTCTCGCTGTTGACGCACATGATCTTCTAACTTAGCAATTGCTTTTGCATAACTTATAAGCACCAATTGGCGGATGCGGACGACTAAACCACGCCATGACTCTGCAGTTCTTACTTCTACTTTCCCTGGATTTATGACAGAAATACATCGATCGCCATGTTTCGGAGCAAAATCACTACGGATTTTATCTAGAACTGTAGTTCTAGGTAAAAGTTTATTAGCCCTCTTTCCATCTAAATTTTCAACAACAACAATCAACCAATCAGGGATGTCTTTATTTGTTAATTCTTTTAACCAATCATCAATGTCTTCTTTGACATTGACTTTATACAAATCAACATCCTAAAATATTATTAACACAATTAATAATTACTTATTTAATATTAAAATTAAAACAACTTACATTACACTCAGTCCAATAAATATGAAACAATGGTTGCCTAATTAAATCCCATTGAGTGACTTTTGGCAAACCTTTTGGACTAAATGGTACAAAGTTAGCACCAATATGCACATCTCTTATGGTTCTTCCCAGAGATCTTCTAAATTCACAAGTATCTTCTGGCAATGCAGCTGATAAAGCATCTTCAATCGCAGAAAATACTTCCAATTCACCAGCACCTTCAAATTTAGTAAAAATTATATTATAAATTGAGGTTATTGTTGTGTCTATGTTGTCTACTTACAAGTAATTATTGGTTTTCTATCAATAACAGTAGTTTCTTGAGAACTATGGGGAGTAACACCATTCATCGCTGCAGTATCGCCCTACTAGGAGCGTGTAAACATGATTTTGATATTAATTGACGCGCACTGCACTTGCGGAGCGATCACATCGCGCGGACGGGCGTTTAATGCGCTCAATCATTTATCATATTGCTAAACAGTAGCGACGTTGGCCCAGAAATCCGTTTGTTGTAAGTGCAAATCGAATGGAAGTCAGGCACGATCACGAAACTGAATTCCAGTACGAGTACCAGTTACAAGTTTACAGACTGGCCGTGTGTCAAATGTCAAAATGTGGATGACCCACAAAACACGCAAGGTGAAATGTATTATATACTGAGTGTACATAACACTAAGTAATATTAACAACAATTTCACATAAAATACCTAGGAAATGATTTAAGAGTGCTAGGGAAGAAAAAACAGCTAATCAACTGTAAAAGAATCATTATAAACAGCCACTTTTCCGCAAATCATTTTAAGGTTAAACATTGAGGTTAGAAATAAATAGATTTTTATTTCTTCTTTAAAAGAGAAACTTTTATTGTGAATTTACAAAACCATCAATAAACGAGACAGATTACATTAAATCAATAGAATAAGCTTCAGCAGCTTCATCAATAACCTCTTCGAGGTGTAATTTCCTAACTTCTGGTGGCAATTCAACGTAATCATTAGTTTCCCAAGCATCTTCACCACTCAAATGGAAAGTCCCAGGTGTCAGAGCTGTTTTCAAAGGTTTTCCATGCTCATCCAACGACAGATACTTCTCCAAATCATGAGGAATGCCATCAACAGGATGCGCATTCTGCGCCATCGGAATATCTTCCCCTAACTTATTAAAGAAAGTTTTTGTAAACTGGAAATGTTCCGGTAAACAATGATGTTGAAGGCAATAATAATCCCCAGTAGAATCACTATGACACCAAGTCCCATCCGGGAAATAAGGCGACACACCCAAATCGTTTAATTCAATTCTTGGCGTGTAATAACTTCCTGAATTTGATCGCCGACAAAAAATCGCACAACCCATCCAAAGCCGATCTGAAAAATGTCAAATTTTAAATGAACACAAAAGTTTTAAGGTTAAGGTCCATATTTTAAGGTTAAAACTCACTTTCTTCATGGGGAGCTTGCAACCCTGCACCTTTTGGATCTAATTGTGGCAATAACTTCGAAAAATCTTTACATTTCGTGGAAGCAAACTCATTGACACTTGTGCGTTTCTTTTTCAAACAAATTTTCTCATCTTTACATAACCCCACTTCAAAGCTATTACCTTCACACCCTAAGTCAGTATTCACCGGTACAGGATTATTGCAAATCCTACGTTTTTCTTGATATCCTTTACTTTTAAAAGTACAACCTGAATAACAAGACCCCAGATTCCATCCTCCCCAACCCCCAGGAATAGTTTCCACGATTTTCGGTGGTTCTTTATTGACACATTCCCCACCAAAACAATACATCCCGCTACCACATTCAGTACCTTCTAATGCAGGACCAGAATGGTAATAACCACTTCTATGCGGTGTTTTGCATTGCAAATTATAACAAATCGTTGATAATTGTTGACTGGGGGACGCGTACGCGTCAGAATCAATTAACAGAATTTCACACTGCTTTTTAGCTGTGTAGATTTGTCCAGGTGTGTCTGCAAACTTTTTCTGGTCTAATTCAGGTTTAGCCCATCCGCCATCTTGTAAACACTTCGCCCATGACAAACGAGACATCACGTCACGACTACAAGTAGACCATTGAGTTTCACCGTTTGTTCCTCTTGAAGGCGACATGATAAAACCCTCCTTAGGACAAGAATTACCACTGTTATCATGATGCATCCCCAAACTTAAAAACAACAAGTTATAGGTTATTTTATGTTAGTTGCCTATGTTAAAACGTCAAAATTAAAATTAAAATTTAAAAATATAATTAAACGCCGTACTTATGTCCAATTTCATGTGCCAATATATAAACACTCGTAAACCCTGCGCTGGGGTAGGGTTTGCCGAAAACATTCGTGGTTCCTAACTCAGCTATAACACACGCGTATTTGCCCAAACAAACACCTCCCACAGTGGCTAATCCCATTGTTACACCACTTTTACGTCCATTTTCATATGCGAAAAAATCTAACCTAAAAAGTTATCAAACATTTCATCACACATCAATGTAATTGTTGGTTATGTCTTACCCTGAAACATAAACAGCCATATCCCAATGATTCACATCCGAATCGTCTTTAGGATTAATACTATCTTGATATGAACAGAAAGAATCTAATAATTTACTTCGTTCACCATCGTAGTGCGGCATTGCTCCTGGTTGTTGTTTCATAATGTCTAACCTCACAATAACAATCTCTAGAGTTGTTCCCAAACTAGGATGGTGGTACAAAGCTTGCACAGCGTTTAAATACGCCATTATCATGTCTTTAAGTTTAGCGTCGTCATATTGCATGTAAGGGGCAAAGATTTTAAATGCGGCAGCATCAAAAAACACTGCTAACTCAAGAGTATAACCTCCAACTGGTTTGTTTCGAGCGCGTTTAGAAAAACCTGATTTTATTATGTTTTGCGGGGTTGCAGCGCCATCTGGGCGTAAAGAATCGAAGGAGTCATGAACATTTATCGAGTTTTCAAGGTTAACTTTACGTATAACATGCGGAAATTTATCGTTTTCAAAGTTAAAGTCACGGTTTAAGTTTTGATTTTTATGCAGGGGCAAAATTTCTAATGTTTTATTGTTGTAGAGAAGCAAACCATTCTGTAACAATCGCAATTTTTAGGTTATGTTAGCAATACATGTCATTTTGTTTATGCAGATTCACAATTGTAAGGTTTAAGAGTTTAAATTTGTTACTTACAAATTGTTTAGGGGTGCACGTACTGAAAGATCCAACATTATGTCCGTCACGATGAATGTACAAACAGTTTTCGTTGTTTCCGTCTCGTTTTTCAAGGATTTTGACACCATCTTGGTCGTGAATGTACGTTTTTAAACCGGGGCTCATTAATTTATCGTTTCTTTTAAGTTTTAAGTCAATAGGCCTTGAAATTATTGAGTTTTTTTAACACAAAATCTTAAATTTAATATTAATAAACTTACTCTCCAAACGCAGTGAACGAATAATCTACAACTGAATCATCAGCTCCTGAAGTTCCCGCTGCTTCCCGTTCGAGCAGCACTGGTAGATAAACAATGTCGTAGTCTTTTGTTTCGTCTAGGTTCGGTTCAACTTCGTTTTCTTTAAATTGATGTTTTAAAGTTTTGTCTCTAATATTATCAAAATCTTTTGTCGTGTCATAGTCAACGTAATGTTTTAACGCGTTGTTACCCAAAATTTCTTCTAAAGTTTGAACACTTAAACTTGTAACTAACTTTATAAGTAATAACTGCATGAAAACGTTTACAAACGCCATTTCAATGGCTGTGTATTGTGTAAATGTTGTTTATTGAATGAATATTATATTTAATTGGTTTTATATTTATACTTGATGTTGATGGTTAGGTTCTGAGTAAGTTTTAAGGTTAAGATTACTTCTGTTTGGAACATTAAGGGTTATGCGGGTATTCAACTAATTTTTAAGGTTAATGTCCTGTTATAGGAATAAAACCGTAAGAACAATGTTAATAAACTTAAAATTATTGTTTAAATCTTGGTTATGAGTACCTGCATAAAGAAAACATTGTTTTTTTAGCAAATTATTGCGAGATTACTGTGATTACACCAAAAATAAACCTGCTCTTTATGGTTTAACATAATTATCATTTATTTAAGTTTGTTTGTATTGTATTCTACAAGCTTTCATTGTCAACAAATAAAATACTTGTGGTTATTTTTTGGATTACTTTGTATACTGCTCCTAAATATAGGCAACACACTAAACATCTAACACAATCCTGCTCAATCCTGCTGAAGTTCGTTCAAAGCGATTTAGTGCGATCAAGTGCGATGTTCAAGGCAGTTCAAGGTGGATTTACGATTTCAAGGTTTATTATTTTAATGTTTTAACATGTTATGTACATATTTTAGTGAGTCAATCACGATTGAAAGTCAAATAAGGTTATAAACCAAAATGACGAGCACGAAAATTGAGTTTGCAGTTCAAATGACATGCGAATCTTGCGTGAAAACGGTAGAAAAAGCGTTGCAAAATACACCGGGTATACACAGCTTTGATGTAAACTTGGGTACTGGAAGTGTTACTGTATCAACAGCTCTTCCTGCACAAGATATATTAAAAATTCTGCAAACTACTGGGAAGAAAGCAGTTGTTCGAGGTTTGGGAGGCATTACAGCTGGAGTTGCTATTCTTGATACTGGTTCTGAAACTATTAAAGGTGTTGTGAGATTTGTACAAGAACAAGATAATCTTTGTATTATTGATGGCACTGTTGATGGTCTTAATGAAGGCAAACATCAATTAAGTGTACATGAATGTGGTGACACTTCTCAAGGTAATAACTTTTATGTAAGTCAAAGTAAAATTATGATTAAAAACCAAATTTGTTTTATAGGATGTAAAAGTGTTGGGGACTTCTTTAATCCTAACAATTACAATGGAAAAAGAATTTATGGAGATCTTGGTGTTGTAAAAGCAGAACATGATGGGCGATCAGCTTTTAGGTTTGATGATTCAGTTATTAAGTTGTCTGATATTATTGGAAGGGCTTTGGTAATATCAGAGACAAATAGTGGGAAGAGATTAGTTTGTGGAATTATTGCTAGATCAGCAGGATTGTTTCAGAATCCAAAAACTATTTGTGCTTGTGATGGTGTTACAATTTGGAATGAAAAAGTTGCACCAGATCAAATTTCTTCATTGTAATACCAAAGATTTGTTATGAATTCAAGTATATTTAAGTTTTGAGGTGAAACATTAATTGCTGTGATTTAAGCTGGTTAAAATGGGATGCAACTTTAATATGTATGTAGAAAATTAAAATAAAACTTGTTTTTTGTTATCTAATTCTTATAATAATTTGTTATAAATAACCGTATTATTACTGTTTATTGTTTTTATGAGTTTTCTATTAAAACTAGTAAAAGTAAAAGTTCACGAAAATCAAAGTAGTGTATTGTTGGTTGCATATTCAATTATGTCTGTTTTTCATTATTATTAGCAACAAAAACAAACGAATATTTAAATGTATACTTATTTGTAAAAGTAAAATTGTTTATATAATAAATTTCTAAAATAATTACTGTTTGGTTAATAAATTTAAAGAATAAAATAAAATTGAAACATTTGAAAATGTTAGCAACCAAATACACAACGAATTTAATCTGGGTTATTGAAGGTCGTCCTGCTGCGTTAGCTTCTGCCAGCTTCTGCTCTGCTTTATGCCTGCTGCTGCGACTTGCGTCCGTGCGTCCGCACCAGTCCGCAGCCTCCACCGAAGCGCGCTCAAGCTCCAACTCTAAATCCATTTAAAGATCCATTATGTATTCGGTCACGCTGCGTCGCGCAGCATAGTGGTCAAACACTAATAAACGCGTAACATTGCGCTCGCTATGCCTAATTAGCAAAACAAACACCAACTAAAGCGCGCCATGGCCAGCCGCAACCCCACGACGTTGATGACGATCCCCGCCGAAGAAGCCTTCGACTTCTTGTTCAAAATCGTCCTCATCGGCGACTGTGGCACGGGCAAAACGTGCGTTGTCCAACGCTTCAAAAACGGAACTTTTATCGAACGCCATGGCAACACGATCGGTGTTGATTTCTCTATGAAAACAGTCGTAGTGGATGGCAAAAAAGTTAAAGTAAGATTGGAACATTAAAAACTTAAATTCCATTAAAAAAATTAAATAATTTCAGTTACAAATATGGGACACAGCTGGCCAAGAAAGATTTAGAACAATCACACAAAGTTATTACAGATCTGCAAATGGTGTTATTATAGTTTATGACATCACAAAAAGGTCCTCATTTTTGTCTGTGACAAAATGGATGGAAGAAGTACGAAGATACTCAGGTAGTGCAGTTATTGTTGCACTTATTGGTAATAAAGCTGATGCAGAATCTCTTAGAGAAGTGGAATTCGAAGAAGCTGAGGCAATGTGTCAATACATGCCTGAGGTGTTATTTGTTTTGGAAACAAGTGCAAAAGAGAATTGTAATATTGAAGATGCCTTTCTTTGTTTGGCAACTGAACTTAAGGTTAGTTAAACACAATTTAATCTAATTCACTCAACCAAACAGTTTATCTCATCAACATTTTTAATTAGAGGTTAATTGCTTTTTTTGTTCTCACCATTCTCTCAGTTGGAAATTATTAAATATTAAAATCTACATTTACAAATCTAACATTAAGCAGGAAGTTACACAGGAAACAAACTGTTTAGTGTTATTTGTTTGGTGTTTGTGCTCATTTGTTTTTACCAAAACTTTCAGATATTTTACTTAATAAAATTTTCGTGTTATTTATAGAGACGGCACGAAGCAGGACATCTATTAATGGACGATGAAGATACAGTACGTTTAGGCGAAAGTCGTTCAATATCAAAATGCACAATGTGTTCAACAAACACATAGCAATCATTTGTTTTGTTTTATTCAATTTTCTTTTAAGTTCACATTCCACCCAAAGATTTTCATTATTTATTGCTGAATCTTCTGAATCAAACAAGAAAAAATCCATAACTATGTGCCTTGAAACAACCTCAAAGTGTATGACATCAGTATGACATGAATCATTCATATGACATTTGACAATCTCACCCACTAACATAAACCAACTCATCTCGAACGCTTTAATTAATTTAATTATTACTTATTTAGCAAGTTAGCATAGCAATTAGTATCAACGTTCTGGTAATCTCAACAACAGTGACAGATGACAGCGACAACCAATAGCAATGTGGCGAGATAATACTCATTACTTGCTATCTCTAATTGTTTCTAGTAATTTATTAATGTAATTTAACTGAAAGTTTATTACTTATATTTTTTGCAATATGTACTTGCCAATGTAGTGCTTTAGTACACTTGAGTACAAAGTGTTTGTTTTCTTTAATTAATTTAAATGTAAATTAAGCAATTATTAAGTACTGTCTAATTTTTTTGATGTTTTGTGATGGGAATTGTGCTGAAGGCAGAAGGAAATTATTTTTCTAAACTATATTCGTTATTTTAAAATATTGTTGAACAATTATTTTCGTACAATATTATGAAAAATAGAATGTAAAAAAAATATTTTTAACCTAGTATGTGTTGTTGTATATTAACTTGGTACTTGTATTCTCCATAAACCGCCACATCTGTAATCAAAAACAAAGAAATCAAATATTAATAAAAATATTAACTGCCACTTACGAAGTTTTGAGTAATAATAACAGGAAACTGTTATCAATGATTCTAACCTCAAATCAAAAATAATACTTACTGGCACGATTTCATCCATCTTTGATCCCACGCTCGTATAGCTGCTGTTCTTGTAACCGGCACCGTCCCCACCGCATTCCCACACCGTACACACTGTTTAATACTCCCTGGTGTTTTTCCCAAAAACAAATGACGTACAGCGTCCACAGTTTGTCCGTTATTGCTATCAACACTCAAAGATTCAGGCTCAACTGAAAACTCCATTAGCATAGGAATATGTTGCGCCAACTGGTGAGAAGCGAGCACAACACGATTTTGTGTTGGTTGTAAGTATTGAATTTGAACTTGGCTGGGCAACAGCAAGCATTCGTCGATTAAACCATCGTCTGGTTCGCTAACATTTTGCACTAATCTACTCAAAAGACGGAAAACTAAAGCCAACACATCCAAGTTAGCGTCGGATCTTGTAAACACAGGAAGACACGCCGGACGTAATAAGCCCCAAATACGGATGAGAACCAACATTTCACGCAGAGTATTCAAAGCTTTTACGTCGCGAATTAATTCGTATTGTTTGTTTACTAATGGCCGACAATCAGAGAGTCTTGTGAGTAGGTTTAGTGCTAAATCAGAGATCCATTGGATTAATTGTTGCAGGCTTTGGAGAGTTGAAGGCTCAACAGTAAAATCTTTTGCTTCCAGATGCATCAATACTTTGTCGACGTCACTTTGTCCTTCTGCAATTACACCTAACCAAACAAAAAACACATAAAGCGCCATCTACATACAATTATACTAACAACTAGCGTATATAGGTTTTGTGTTTTTTACTTACTTGATAATGAATCAGCAGGACTTTTATCATGACTAGAAATCTCGCTAGGCCTTAAAAGACTTTTAAACGCTGTCGCAATACTGTGTAGCATAATAAATTGAGATAAATCATTCGCTTTTATTTGTCCTTGCGCACTTAACCTGCCAAACAATTTTGTTGAAATACCCAAGTTAAACACCAAATAAAATGTTACCTGTATAATGAAGTTTTGACACATAAATACTGAACATAGTAAAACTGTTGAATCCCAGGAGATTGCCGATTGAAACTTTCAGTGATTCGATCACACAGAGGATCAATCATACCAGGTCGAAGCACTAATAATAAATCCAACCAATCCAGACCAGACATTAAACAGTACTCTAACATCGTAGTCGCATAGGGTACACTTAAAGGTGTAGAACTATCGATTTGTGGTGGCAACTTAATAATATGCAAATGACTATCAACGTCAATCACAACTAAAATATTCCCCAACCAAGACATGTCGATTTGTACAATCTCGGGGGTAATGCGTGCGAATTTGTGCGCGTCTTCATGCGCTATGGATAATGTTGTATTACAAATTGGTTTTAATGAATCGCGGAACAAACAGTGAATTGAACTGTCGGAAAACGCGGCAACAATGTAACTGCTTGATAAATTACTCAGAAATGTAAGTTTACCAGTTGCCAAAGATAATATTTTGTGTTTATATTGAAAACTTGATTGGTATTGCCACAACTTAAAAGAAAACAAGTTTTTTTAGTTTATATAGGTTAGGTTTTAGTTTAAAAAGATAAAGTAATAAAAATAATTACCACAGTATTAAATGTTTTCAGTTCAGATGTGCCAGCTAAAGCTTCGTGGACTTGTAAAGCTTTTTCTCGCAATTCCCAAACCTGTAAACAACTACCCGAGTCGTTCCCTACCGCAACCACTAGCGAGTCAGCATCTTCGCGCATCACCCAGTTTATAAAACGCACTTGTCCACCTTGTTTATCATTTAAAAGTTCGTCCACTAAACAAAATGTAAATCAATGTATGTCTAACGAATACTTAACCTTACTAAATATACTTACTCATTCCATCTTTATTACCCTCAAAAATAAAGAATGAAGGTAATGCTTCACTGGATATAACACATTTCTCATCACCTCTATGCACTAAAACTTTGTAACACTGAACTGGCATTGTCAAGTCACCATTACTAACAGCCAATAGAAAATGCCCATCTGAAACATTGAATTACTGTTAGTGTTTTGTTTTTTGTTGTTTTTCTGTTAACATCACTTTTTCCATAACAGATATCTGCAGTTTTAATGAATAATCGTGTTGAACCCAAACTTTCAGTAACTACAATTGGTGTGATTGGTAATTGCAGTCCTTGTATTGGGTTTGGTATTATTACAGCAGCTATCAAACCAGTTGATGTTAATATTAAAGCACCATTTGCAGGACATGAACCAAATTGTTTTACAGAACAACTGAATTTTACATGTTGGAATTTGTCATTGTATGAAGAATTGTCTTTTTTTTCTTGGTTTAAACAAATCTAGCAATGAGAATTAAATATAATTAACTACAAAACTTATATAATAAAAAATAAACTTACTTTTCGCCCCAAGTGAAAGAAAACAGCAGACAAAATTGGTTCACCTTTTAAAACAGTCTGTACAGTAAGTACCCATTCATTGATTAAATGATCCTTGGTTTGATATATACGCACAGTGCCTGAATCATCAGCAACTAAAAGATATTCTCCCGAAAATTCCCATTGTAAGACTTTAACTAAATATGCACTTGATAATATTCTAAAAAAATCAATTATTATTTACACTGTTAATTAATTAACATACTTTAAATAACATACTTGTGTGCTATCCATGGAGAATTCAAATCAGCAATATAAACATGTGATCCATAAGTTTTTATTGTATTGTCATCAATATCTGTTTTTGTTGTAAAAGCAATCACATTATTGCTTGATATTGATGAAGTTACAATATTATTCAATCTAAAACCAAAAGTTATCTGTATTTCTTACTATAAACTAAACTTTTTTAACTTACGAATAAAAAGCTTCAATTCCTTTTGTTGGTTTGCGTCGTATAGAAAATAAATGATCCATTCTTTTTTAAAATGTTAATATTTATAATTAAAATTAAACATATAATTATCGTTTAAAATAAGATTTAATATTAATTTTTGTTTGGTTTGCGACCATTTAGTACAGTCACAAACATAAAACTGATGCAAACTTTTAGGTTATGTTATGTCAAGGCACTAGTGATTTATTTGAATATACTGGGTGTCTGTGCAACTAATTTATAATTTATACGCCTTAAAATAACAATAACGGGGTCCTCAGGGGAACTTATTGTTAAAATTTGTTAAATTATTAAAAGAACATAAAAATTGACAAATATTTGACAGTGATTGTCAAATGATAAAAAAGTTCAATGTTCAAAAATTTTTATTTCTTAATATTTTTATACAAACTTAAATATAAAACAATAATCAATCACTTTCCATCTCCTGCTCAACTTCCATCTGATTCTCCCCTTCTTCAGATTCATCTTCAAGTTGTTTATCCCAATCCTTCATTTTATTACTACCCATCATGAAGTCATCCCGCAACACATTCCAAGTAGTGTTATCACTGTTTTTATTTTGTGCAACTGGTTCCTTATCAACATTAATTGATTTACCTTTATCACCCATGAGATGATCCAAAAACGACCGTTTATCAATGTTTTTCAACACCTTATCACGCTTTACCTCCAAAGGTCCAGCTTCCTCCAATTTGTTTTTGATATCTTTTTGTTGCTGTTTCACAGCATTAAACAATTGTACAACACCCTTCGTGGCTATTTTTGATAGTAAACGTTCACGGTCTTTTTCAAGCACGTTGGGCTTCACACGAAGACTCGGAATATCACGTTTCTAAACAGAAATTTTTTATTTAATAAAAATTATTTATATAAACATAAAATGTAAGCTCAAAATTCTTACTTTCTTACGTGGTGGACCTTCAGGCACCTCACTTTTTTCCGCATTTTCATCAGGAATAATCTGTTCTTCAGTAACAACACCATCTTCTTTTTCTACTTGAAACCCAGCAGGTTTTGGTTTGGGTTTAACAGGATCATTTAACTTTTTCGCTTTTGACAAAACCAAAGTCTTCTTTTTTTTTGGTTTGTTAGTTTTCAATATTTTTGCTATTGAATCAGCCCAGGCAGAATTTGTGTCATCACCATCCTCATCACCATCCTCATCACATTCATCATCACCATCTTCATCCTCATCTTGATCATCATCTTCTGATGCTTCATTTAAGTCTTCATCCTTATCCTCTTCACTTTCACCTTCTTGATTTTCATCAGATTGTTGCTCATTATTGTCTTCATCGTCATCAGCTTGATGGGAACGTTTTGATGTATTTTCCTTTGTGTGTACTGACTGAATGTCTGAATCCTGAACAGCATGTGCTAGTTGTGGGTCTTCTTCTTGAGAAGAAAACTCTTCATCATCGCTGCTATCTGAGTAAGTTTCAGTGACGACGGCGCGTGGAGTGCGATACATCTTAACAGTCATTTTGATTATCTGCTATTTTAATTAAAAATTTACTAATTTAACCTCATAAAACCGTAAATGACTAAACAAATGATGTGTTTCGAACGGTGAAATGTGAACTGTGATTCGAAACGGAACATGTGAAACTTTTTGGTTATATTTTTCTATAATACACGAGTAAGAATGAGACAGAACATAACTTACAAATTACCAAAGTAATACTTTTTGATTTAATAACGAATTAATAGATAACATAAAATAATAAATACTATAAAACGGATAATAGTTTAGACATTGATTGATTTTCGCTTTAATCTTTAAAAAATAAGATTTCGTTCTATTTATTTTTAGGTAACAAGCTGGAGAAATTCATGGAAACATTTTGGAGGTCAAGTGAAGATAAACTGAAAACTTATTTATGAAAAATTTCGTGATATTTATGCAAAAAATTATTTAGTTACTAAAACTCTAAAATATACTGAATACTTTTTTTACATTTTTTAAAATAAAAAAAAGTAAACCCAACAAATCGATTTATCTTCGTCATTACCGGTCGTTAACGTTGAACGTTGAACATCGTTCGTGAATACTGTTTACTGCTGTTTACCACTGTTTGCCACCACGCTGTCTGTTTCGTATTCATTATTCCCACTTTTTGACCGGTGAACATGAACGTCGGCGATGCCATCCATGTCATCGCAATCGCTTTCTTTACTTTCGCTTGATTTACATAAGAATTCATCAATGAATTCGCGCTGACATCAATACACACCACACCAACAAGTACAATTGTGAGTAACTATAACAAATATTGTAAGTTCTGTGCCTAATAGTAATCTACTGAAGTGTTAAAAATCTCAGGTCCATGTTGGTTCAAGGTTTGCTGTAAATTATTTGAAGAAAAACTAACTTACAATGATCCGTAACTGTGTCAGACGTTGTTTAAACCTGAATGGTTTAGGAACCAAAATGTGCAGTACTGAAGCAAAAGATTTACAAATAAAAGCTTTGAATGAGAATTGTTTTCTGGTATCAGAAGATGATAAAATTATTGGTACAGCAAGTAAAAAGGAGTGTCACTTAGTTCAGAAAGATGGAACAATTCCACTACACCGAGCTTTTAGTGTGTTTTTGTTTAATACTCAAGGACAATTACTGCTTCAGAAGAGGACCCCAGAAAAAGTAAGTCATTTGACAGTTGAGAAATAAACAAAAACAAATGCATAAACAAAAGTTTCTATGGTGTTTTAAAATTATAAGTATATGCAACCCAACATACTAAATGATTAAATTATTGTATTTACAGATAACTTATCCTGATCATTTTACAAATTCATGCTGCAGTCATCCAATTGCTGATGTACCAGGAGAAAATGAAGAAGAAAATAACATGGGAATTCTGCGAGCTGCGCAAAGGCGTTTAAATTACGAACTTGGAATCCCTCTGAAGGATCTCCCACTTGAAAAGTTGAACTATATTACAAGAGTTCACTACAAAGACCCTGGAAATGGTTTATGGGGTGAACACGAAATCGATTATGTTATATTTATTCAAGCAGACGTGACTATCGAACCCAATCCGACCGAAATTTCGCAAATTAGCTTCGTACCAAGAGACAGTATTGATGAACACATTCGTAAATTAGAACCGTTAACTCCGTGGTTTCGGTTAATTTACCAAACTAGATTGAAGTTATGGTGGGATAATTTAAATAACATTGAAAAATGTAAAGATCATGACAATATATTACGCTTGTAGGAATTGCAACTAATCTAATTACTTAAGTATTATATATTGTTAATTAACATCTTTAATTTAATGTTTAATGTGGATTATAATGATTTACTTACTGTTTTGAATAAAGTTGATTACTAAGATTCATTCTCCTGATTGTTTCGAGTTAGATGTGGGGGGGATTTTTGGAGATTTTGGTTAAAAGTAAGTAGGCAACTTTTCTAACACATTCAAAATTTAAAGGTCATCCGTTTTCCCGCTACAAACAAGCATGCTTGCATAACCTACATGAAAACCACCGAAGCCGCGTAATAAACGCGAAACTGTGCAATGAATACGCAAATATTGTGGGTTTCATAAATAATTAGCCCAGTTTTCTACGAATGAGCACTTATTTTTATGAGCAAACGGTTATTGGTTAATAAACAAAAAAAATGCAAAGAGGTACCAACTTAACAGTTACAAAACCCTAAAAATATTTTTAAAATATTTTGATTAAACATTAAATTATAGTAGTGCTTTATTATGTAACTTATTAATTAAATAATTTGAACGTGTATATAATTAAAATCGTTGTTTTATATTAGGTTTTTCTTAAAGTTTCTATAATTAATTGTATATGTGCTTTGGTGCTCTGTTTGGTGCTTGGTTCAATTTAGTGTTTTACAGTTGGCAGAGCTGTTGCGATCATAAAAACTCGAATGACATTTGTCAAACATCAAACAATTAACAGCACACAATAAACACGAAGATTTTTAAAGAATTAACAATAAATCGATCAAGGGAACATCGGCGGATAGTGATCAATCTGCAGATCAAAGTCTACGTCCGATTGTCTGCGCTGGGGCGGCTACTGCGGCGGCGGACACTCGCTGGCATAACCTTACATGACCTGTCAAGTGAAACTAATTGTCTCTAAAGCAAATTGTTGTTACAAAACAGCAACGAATGCACGGACGCTAAGGCGAAAGCTTGTTGTGTAATTATTGTTATAGTTGCTGGAGTTTCAGCTGTCTGTGATTGCCATCTTCGGCGCTGTGCAATGTGTCTGATGTCAGTGGCATCGGTGACTCTTCAAGTGTGATGTAAACAAGCTCTGAGGAGTCAGCACGGGTGCCCAATGAAGAACCTACATACAGCCAATATGATCAGGAATCCTAGGCTGAATGGTTTTTTGAAGACAAGTAAAGTAGATAAGAGCCTTCATGTGAAGAGTAAACCAGATGTGTTAAGTGACAATGGTTTGATGACTTTAACCAGTGAGAAACAAGAGAAATTTGAACAAATTCACAAGAATCCACAAAATGATGAGACTAATCAGCTACCTTTGCACAGTATTATAGGTAATTAATATCTAATTTTGTGTTCATTAAAAATTTAATATTATGTTTATAAATATTGTTGAATTTCTAGGAATAAGTAATGATGATAAGTTGTTGAAAAGTCCGAAAAAACCGCGTACAAAGAAGGTGAACAAATTCGGCCCGCACCATGAAACCCTCCAGCGGATAGAAAGCGTTAATGAAGATCAATTCAATCACTATCAGAAACATTGGTTCAGTGCAGGTTTAGAACGTTTGAAGATTGAAGACAGATCCCGCGAGGAACGTTTAGAAATTACACGTTACGAGCTAAAACGCCATCTCAAACAACTGCAACGCGCTAATGTTGGTCGTGAAGCTTCTTTGCCACAACTCTTTGAATGGCGAGACGTGGTGCACCGGTATCAACGCGAAAAGCGGCCACAAAAAGGCAGCGCGCGTTTGGTGCGACCTGTCAATTGCGATGCAGAAGGTTGCAAGAAACCGGCGTTGCCATGTGCACGTCAATGTCCATTGCATATTATGCGCAATCCCGATCAGGTGCTGTTTAATGCCTGCACCGCCAAATTCGCCGACAATACCCAGTGTTCCGTTCCAGTGTTCGATGTTTTGCACGAACTACCTCTTTGCATCGAGCATGCTCGAAAACGAGTAAGTATTTTCTGTTTGTAAGTGTTCCAGTGTGATTTTAATGTTTAAAATTTTAAAGGACAATTACAAATTGTACCAAGACGCAAAACCAAAGAAAATAAGAAAAAAATCAAAACCCAGCGCGATGATTCGACCTCAGAAACGCACCAAGAAGAAAAAGAAGCCTTCAACAACCACAACACCATCAGGTGTTAACGTTAACGGTGCGTCGTTACCCCCGCCGTCCCCAGCGGCTGTTTCTGATTCAACAGATTTACCCGATTCTAACCCCACACTCGACGACAACGTCACATCCTATATGAGCGATACGATAGAAACGCATGAAGTTCCTAACCCGAGCAACATTCTTGACGCGTCCGAGATTTCCCATGATCTCATGACCGACGTGCCCGAGGATGTGTCTGAAGAACTGGTCAGCGACGAAATGGTGAACCAAGTGCTTGAATTACAAGAACCCGACGCGTTAGGGCTGGCTAATGTGGATCAAGTCTTAGTGAATCAAGCTTCACACCTTTTAGAAGAAACAGACATTTCAACAGTGTTGAGCACGATACAAGCCGACGAGTTCAACGATTTCTTCACGGTGAATCGTAATGGTGATTATGAACCTACGCGGGAAGAAACGGAAGAATTAGAACGCGCTTTAGCTGCTGTCGATAACGATGTGAAATCATTAGAAAAACTCAGCCAATCACAAGGCCTGCTCGACAACTTCCTCGATGACCACATGGTGGAATCCTTTGTACAGTCGAGTATTGTTTCTGACGTGTTTCACAACGGATTTAATTCCTGCGGGGAGAACATTATGGTCGGACAGACATCGCGAATGCTTTCAGTGCAACAGAACTCACACTCGTAATCGTTTTCGAATTATTTTTTTAGTACAAGAAAACAAATTGACAAACGCGAATGTAAAAAAAAAGATTTAAATGTAGAAAATGTCAGTCAGACATGTATCTAAAAACAAACAAAAAAAACTTAGAACAAACGTAGGCAAATTCAGGGCGTGATTTTTCAATGTTACTATAGGAATTTTTAGGTACGTATTCAATTTCTCGCGAGTGACGCGCGCAGTTTGTGTGAATTTTGAGTGCTCAATGTGAAAAATTAAACATTTGGACAATTTTTATTCCGATCCGGGTCAAAATTGATTGAATTCAAGCCAAAACAAATGATGAGAGCACAAAATTATAATTTTTTAATAAGGTTTTGGCTTGATTGTTCGGGAAAAAAACGTTTTTAGATTTTATTTGGACAATTTTGTCTTTGTCAAACCAGACAAACGCTTGTACATTTTTTTAAACCAATCAGTGACTAATTTAAGTGCACAATCACACGATCGAATATTTTATTTTGCTAACTTTTCGTAAATAAAAAAATTAAATCTTGCACGAATTTATTTCCTAGGCTGAAGTATCAAAAGTAACTAATTTTTAATCAGGGACACTATTTCAAGGTTAATTATTTGATTAATAATCACCCTAATTAACCACTTTAAGTCTCTGTCTTTTTAGGTTGTGATTTGTTTGTCCTAAAATACCAGAAAAACTATGTATAATTTATTTTTGTAATCAAAAATTGGCTAGGAATAGTTAAATCTGCATCGACCGGTGCTGGAATCTCTAAAAAGTTTTTAAAATTAGGCAAAAAATTGGTGTATGAATGAATGATTAGTTCTTAAATTTGTCCAAAACTATGATGCGCAGCTTTAAACACACTTGTAATTTACTTAAAACTTAAAAATTTAAACAAAACATGTGATTGATAAAACAAAATTCAAGTAACTGTGACACTCACAAAATGGCCGCTCGCTCTGGTAGGTTATGACGAGCACCATAAATTGCAATACCTTTTTTTTAAATGGAGTTCAAACAAAAAATTAACGCATTTGTTTTAGTTTGTAATGTCTGTAACGAAATACGCTTCTCTCTATTTATTTTAAATTAATGTTTAATTTACTGTCGCTAGTACGTGGGATTATTGCATCAATAATTCGCAAATGTACAATTCACATGAAGCGAGTTGAAGATGAGATGTTTGTCGATTGTATTCTGCAACAAAGCAAAGAATTTGTAAAATATTGTATATTATAGATACCAGGATGTGACGAGATAATACTTTTAGTTGTGTTTGTTTCAATTGTTTTTTAGAACATAACCAAAAACAATGTAGTTTTAGTGTTACAAAAAAAAACAATTGAACAAAACAAACAACTGCTTACTGTACGAATTTACGTTTTATGTTTAATCACTTTGTCACTTCATAATTTCATCAATTTCATTAGCGATTGTGTAACAATGAGAGCACCACCAAAACATCAGGGCTAAATGTTTTTATACCTCTATGTTGTCTGTATCAATTATTATTATCAATGTGTCACTAACATTCGAAGTTTTGAGTGTACGAAATGGATGTTGCGTGTTTTGCGCTGTTTGTTGGTAGGTGAACGTTAAAACAATTGAAAAACAAATTGTGACGATGTGTGGGTGAAATGATTAGAAATTAGCGTAATTAATGATATCGATGACGATGACTATAGATTACGGTTAAGTGATGGTTTAAATTGAAGAAAGAAAGAAAACTGTGGACAAAAACAAAGAAAAAGATAAACTAAACGTGTAAACAAAAAAAAAACATGAACATTTTACGATACGTGTACATATAAACTGATCAATTAAACTTTAAGTTGTAGAATGGTGGTTTTCGTTAGCATAATCTCATAACCTCAAAATGGCTGGCTTGTGTGTTAACATGTGTGAACTAACCTAACTTTTTTCTTTTAAGGCGAACTTACTTTTATTTAATTTTAACCGCAACACGCATTTTGGCTGATCTACTCCTTGGATTTTCGTCCACTTCTTGAAATCCTGGCACTAATACATGTTTGTGTAACATTTTCCAATTACTTTCCATTGCTTCCTGCACAACTTCATCATCGATTTGAAGCGTACTGCTCATATACTTCAACGGTAACGGGTTTGCGGCGTTAGCAGCAACATTACCAGCTATGTGTCGCTTAACAATCGTGTCTTCTAACGAATGAAAAGTAATTGTTACTAATCGGCCTGACATTTTTAAATATCTCGCCGCCATTAACATCGCGTAATTAATTTCGTTCAATTCGTTGTTAACAAAAATCCTTAAAGCTTGAAAGGTTTTTGTTGCAACATGCGACGGCCGTTGGATTTTATCCTTGAAGTAAGCATCTTCCTCATAACAGGATTGTACTAAGTCAGCTAATTCCTGTGTTGTTGTCAATCTTTTGAAAAGATAACGCGCTTCAATTATAGCTCTAGCTATTTTCCTAGCCTGCTTTTCTTCACCGTAAAATTTGATTATTTTATAAAGATCTTCTTCTGTAGCTGAGGCAAGAACATCAGCAGCTGTAGGTTCACCAGGTTCTGGAGTCATGCGCATATCAAGCGGACCATCTTTTGATATCGAAAATCCTCGAGTCGCAGTGTCGAATTGCATTGATGAACAACCGAAATCAAATAAAGCAGCGTCTAGGGAATTAGGACCAATTTTTTGTTCATGTAGTAAATTAGGAAGATCCGAAAATTTTCCTTTTAGAGGTACCACACGTCCTGGAAATTCTTGACTTAATTCCTCAGCGTATTTTATGCCAACTGCATCCCTATCCAGTGCTAAGATTTTACATGTTTTTGATGAATTTAACAAAGCTCTACTATGACCACCAGCACCAAATGTTCCATCAAGGATTAATCCATGGCATGAATCCAAATAACTTAAAACTTCATCTTTCATTACAGGAATATGTGGTTTTTCATATTTTACTTCTACAGGTTTTGTCATCAAGTGTGAAATTTGTGACATACCTCTACTAACAATTCTAAACCTATACATATTTTTGGTTGTATTTAAATGTTTTAGGAAACAATTATTTTTTACTTCTGCTCAACAATCTTTTGTAAACAGGCATGTCTTCTTGTTCCAAATGCTCCAAAAATTCGTTTGACAATGCAACAGAACACTGTTCTAAAGTTAAACCAGTTGCACTTGATTGATAAACTCTTGGATATTTGGTATGGTGTTCGTTGTTGATTAAACGCTGCAAAGCCAGAAACTGCTTATCCCAATGTTGTGGATTCTCTTGTAACTTTCCTTCTTTGTATGATTTTTGAACAAAATCTCTAAGAAATTCGGCAATATCCCTGAAATAAGCAACTGTAGGTATTTTAATGTTTTAAGACAAGTTTACATAATATTGATTTTACACTTCTATGTTAAAATACTACACTCATTAAAAAGACAACACTCAATAATTAATTTTATTATAACATTGAATTTTATTAGTAATTACCTTCCTGCCTTGTTATGATCTAAGGGCCAGCGTTCCAAAAGGGCTGTGATTCTTTTAAAATTCGCAGCCATTTCAAAATAAATGAACAATTTTGTGAGGTTAACAAATTTCTCATGTGTGTTTTATTTCCCGACCGTAATTTCGTAAACGTCAATTAAAAAACTCTTATTATTACCATTCAAAGTTCTTAATTTCATGTATCCTTATTAAAATTTGTAATTTATTTAATTAGCATACACTTTCAGTTAAATTTTCCTTTATTTTATTTAAAACTATATTAATAGTACACCGTGCGACACCTGTGAACAATTTTTAGTACTACCAACACTCCCACTCTGTTTTAAATGTTTAGCTCTATCTGTCAGATGAAATACTCCACGCCGATTGGCTGAAATTTTAAAGAAAACGTGAAGATTGGCAGAAACTAAAAAAGACTGACAGTTTAATTGGTCAGCTGAATTTAATAAACTGATAACCGCTTGCGGATTAGTCAGTTTAAATTTTAAAATTAAAAACACTGCGCTCTGATTGGCTGGCAGTTAAAGACAGCACGCTAATTGGTCAGAATCCAGTATATTTCATTGGCTATGACCATTTCTTAACTGTAACCTGTCTAATTGTCTTTATGACGTAATATGTTTTAATTTATTTTTCAAAATAAGTTAAATAATTAATTTCTAAGCGTAGATAGCGATTGACCTTAAGCACTAAATAGATTTGTACAAACAAACCGACTTATTTTCTTTTCCAGGCTCTCTGTTTGTCATTAATCAATATTTTTAGGTTAAACTGTTATCAGCTAGACAACTATAAAGATATGTAGATATATACAAAGACAATGATTATTGTACCACAAAAATAACCCCAATTTCGCTTCTTTCAGTTATTTTTACGGGGCAAAACATGTCTGTAAGGTTTAATTTAGTCCAATTAAAGTTAATCAGTTAGGTCAGTCAACTACAACAAGAATACACAAGTATATCATTGTTTGCGTATTAAACTATAACTGTTACAAAATCAAAATGATGCTTTACATCAAAATTCCCATGTTAAAACACGCAACACTTGTTGTGTTTCAATTGTTTTCAAATAACACACCGAAAAATATAATTGTGAGACGTTGCAGTCAATTCACGGGTAAGAATAAACATTATTAAACTCCTAATAAAGTTTAAATTTAATTTGAATGTTTACAACTTGTTTATTATTGTGTTTTGTTTGTATGTTTCAAGATTAAACACAAAAACAAAACTTTGTTTTTATGACATTATTTCAACAGACGTGTTTTGTTTTTTTCGTCGTAGATACAAT